>JAHDVF020001386.1:0-145166 GCA_022606425.2 Lepidostoma basale | reverse complement strand
TTTGCCGACCCCCCTGACCTAGCGGATCATTGAGCTGCCGCTCTTTTTTTTATGGATCATCGCTCACCCGCTCACCAAAAAGATTCGAATCTTTGAGTCGACTCGTGAGCGGATCGCACATCCCTATCTCATATCTGTCAAACAAATTATTTGCGTGTTACTTTTTAGTAAGTAAAATATTTATATTTCTAATTCATATATATCTTCAGTTTATTCTATTTTGCCGTTGAAATGAATACAGATTATATTTCCGCATTACATATTTCAAAGTTTTAGTTCTAAATTATATCGAATAGAAATGAAATTGTGTATCGTTTTACTTACGTATTATTTTAGGTTATGTTATGACTCTACATGGAAAAACGTTAAATTCTAAGTAACAATTTTATGAATTGGTATAATCTATTTTAATAATGTTATTTTAATGTAAAATTGTTCTGGCAGGGCGATAACCTATATCTTTTGGATTAGACGATTTACTTCAGCTGTTTTAGTTTTTCTCTGAAAAAAAAAATGCTGTGATAGGTAAACATATCCTTACATACAGCATTAGCTGCCTCAGTTGGAAAAATCCAGTAATATAACATTTCCAAATGGTCTGACGTTCCCACGCCAGTGTTTTTTTTTAATATACTGCTCATTTTAATATAATTATTTGATTTTTGCAGAGATGCCGACGCTAAGGATGATACCAGGAAAGACTCTTTGAGATAGGGTGAGGAACACGGCTATCCACGATATCTCCAAGGTGGAAGATGTCGTGAGATGGGGCACGCAACGCAAGATACTGGCATGTATGGATCCCACACCTCGATATGTGCAAGACAGATTGTTATATTTATGAACTAATTTTGAAATGGTATGTACAGGTTGGATTAATTGGTTTAATTCCACTATTAGAGGCAGAACAGGAGTGTCGGACATCATCGGAAGAGTGGCAGCGCTAAAATGGCATGCCGCTCGCAGCCCTGATGATAGATGAACTGTAACCCGAAACCCAGGACGTCCTCAACTTCGATGGAGGGACGACATTGGATGCGTGTTGCCCAGGATCGACAGACATTGAATCAGATGGAGGAGGCCTACGCCCAGGAGTGAACGGATATAGACTCATGATGATGATGATACAAAACATTGAAACACCTACATTCAACATTTTAAATATTTCTGGAATGGGTAAAATTCTGCAACAATGAAAGTTCATTGTATGGAATGAATGCTTTAAATTATCAACTGATTTCTGTAGAATCACACTCCAAAGGAGAATTGATTCAATGTATATTTCCAGACATCACACAAATTTACAAATTTCGTCATTGGTTAAGTGAATGTGCATTATTAGCTTCATCTAATGGACATCAAAATCAAGAGTTTTGTTTCTCTAAACATTGTATTTCTAAGAGCATTACTATGACCTTGAATGGTATATGTATGAATGTTTTATGCAAATGTGATATTGTATATTTATTTGTTTTTTTAATTTCACTTAAAATATTAAGGAAAAAATTAAGACTGGACGTTACAAAAATGGTTTAAAAATAAAGCTGAAAAAGATATATATAAACTTTTTTTTGGGTGGCATCTTTAGGGTAACGTTTTAACTACACTATATTATTAAATCATAACGCGCTTTTGCACAGCTATGTTTAAGACCAATTGGCATCAAAAACTCATTTCAGACTTTTTGTAAACTTGCCACCTTGGTAATGCCCAGCCTTCAATTGTTCAATTCACATTAGTATTATTCAAGTTCACAGCAAGTTTGCTTGGATTAAACAAATGTTTTAAAGATATGAACTGAATTAGGATACACACATTCTTACACCTATACACATGTCATTTTATCCAATAAAATAATTGATATTGAACTTTAATTGTATTTCTTTAATATATATTGTGTGTATTTATATACTCTTGTCATCCTCCCTCCCAAACAGAACAGGCAGAGAAATAAAGCGCGGGAAAAAGAGCGTCAACGATCACCGAAGATCGGGGGAAAAGGCGATCCAAGGTGTCCTATCGACGCTCCGGCCTATTTCATCGCCGCTGGGTTTAACCTACCTTCCGGATCCTCGCCGAGTCCTCTCGTGCATCAGCGGCTCCAGGGTCCTCGGGAGAATAGCTCACCAGAAGGGAGGTCCAGCGATGCCGTCAGTCGGGGAAGGTAGACAAGCCGGAATGCGCAAATAAAAGCGTGGTTTGTCAATTTTAAACATATAAAAATTTATTAAAAAATAAAAGACTTACCCTAAATATAATTATCCTTATGGTGGCCACCTAATTATAAACTAATTAGCCTAAAGAACGCTTAAAACTAACTATAACTAAAACAGCGACACGGTGTTTCGCCGAGCGCGGCTCCAGCCGAGAGGGCGAGCGAAGGGCGGGAAGAACATGGAGGTGAACCAGCCACGGCTCTCTCGTTCTCTGACGGGGCGGCGGCTGGGTCACGACGAGAGGAGGAAGACCACGGCTCTCTCTCGTTCTCTGACGGGGGCGGCGGTCTATCCTCTCTCCGCGGAATGGAAGGCGGCTGAGGGCGGCGACATCATTTAGTGGACCGGCCCCGACTCTCTCTCACTCCTCCGAGGCTCTTAGCTTCTCGGGGGCGGGGGCGGTGACCGGTCCTTCATCTTGGCGGGGGCGCGTATGACGCACAATATTTGGCGCACGCGCACGTTTTGGCGCGCTTTCGCTTGGCGCGAAAAAAAACGTCTCTAATGTTAACCTTTTGGTCCCACTTATCACATATTGTTCTTTAAGCCCTCCCCGCGGAATATACATCGCGAGGAGGCAACTCACTTAACTTTTTCACAGTTTTAATACATTGTTTATTAATTTATCTATACAGTCGCGACGTGTACGCCTGACTGTCAAATTCATACTCTGTGTGGCGATTCCGTTCATTTCGGAACTTGCATTGCGGGGATGTTTGAGGGGAAGGTCTCCGAGGGGTAGGAAGGCTTTTGTTCCTTCGAAGCAAGGAGCCTGTAGCCTTCTAGGATTTTTTTTTTTTTTTTTTGCATGTGTTGGTTTCTACTAAAGTACCTTAACGGGTTACAGGGTCAAGGTGTTTTGTAAGCTAATGTTTGAAAAGTGTTGCTGTGTGCGAGTTTAATCTAAGTGATTTGTGAGTGTGCCTGTCTTGTGTTCCATGGGCTATCTGTGATTCCATCCCGACATTCGTCTTTAGGGCTGAGGGAACCATGGAAAACCTCAGCCAAGATGGGTGCTAAAAAGCAATATTATACATATACATATACATACATAAACGTAAATACATATCCGTGTACATATATACATAGAAATACATACATACACTAATGCGAGTACATATACATACATACATATATATATATATATATATACATATATATATATATATATATATATATATATATATATATATATATATATATATATATATATATATATATATATATATATATATATATATATATATATATATATATATATATATATATATATATATATATATATATATATATATATATATATATATATATATATATATATATATATATATATATATATATACATATACATATATATATATATATATACATATATATATATATATATTTATAAGTGTTTGAGATACATATATAATGTAATATTATAACCTTTATATTGCCATGCATACATATTCTTACGCTCGTGCATGTGTATACACACATATAAACGCATATACATACACACACGTGCTCACATGCACACATTCTCATATACACATACGTATAGTTTCATACACAATGCACTCGATACACGCCCATACTCATATATGCATTTGCCTACAAACTCATTCACCCATGAACTCAAATACTCTTATACTTGCATTTATATGATAAACATTCTCATATACCTACATACACACTTACAAATGCATATATATTCTAATATAGATGCACATACATACAAGCATACATCCTCTTGCACGGACACATGCACACGTACACATGTCTGCGCATACACACATACCTGTACATGCGTGCTTACATATCTACTTAAATACCCGCACACACACGTACACACGTGCTTGCGTACATACATCCAAACACGCATATGCATGTTATACTCATACATACACCTCCTCGACACCGGAGACAGCGCGCCGTTTTGCTCCAGCCGTGGCTCAGGAGCGCCAGAAGCGGGCAGGTCGCAGAGGGACGCCAGTTGCGCAGAGTGCAGTTCCTCGCGCTTTAAAGATTCTTCGGCGTGCTTCAGCCTGAGACGGAGCACCTCGCACGCGAAGCTCTCTTTGAGAGCGCGGGTTTCCTCGGCCATGGCCAGGCTTTCCTTTTGGATGCCTCGCAGACAATCAAGAACCTCGCTCTTGATTGCGGTTTTAATATTACCACTGTTGCCCATGGCAAGAGTGGCCATTTCTATGAGTTCCGCAATTGCGGAAAGGAACGAGGACGGGGCTTCAGACCCCATGTCTATCGCAGGGGCGGGTACTACTAGGTCAGTATCAGTATTGTTACTGGCGGCGCTGGCGGGCGACCTCGCCTTTTTATTTTTGGCGGCGCCGCCCTTCTTACTTCCTGTCCCCGTTTTTGGGGAGACAGGGCTAGAGTTGGCCATGACAGCGGGTGAGCGCTCCCTCACCATACCAGACGTGACATGTGGAAAAATTGGGCCGGGAAGGCCAGGAGTCGGGGAGAAGAAAAAAATAAAAAAATTGCAAAATTGGAATTTTTATATATATTCTGAAATTCGCTCCTCTTTCGGAATATATATTTTTTGTGAAAAAAAATTATCGGGGGGGGGGGGGTGGTCTCAGATGACCGGAAGTTGGAAAAAAATAAAAAGAGTGCGTCGCACGGCACTGGTTGTGTCGCGTAAGCAAAGAGGGAGCTGAAAGAAAGCGATTGCGCTAATAATCGCTGAAAACAGATGATGGGGGGCTAAATGGGAGCCAAATTAAATACCGTTTTTGGAACATAAGTCAAATCCGACAGGTAGGAAATCGGCAGTCGTGACGTCACTTTTGATCGATCGACTGATCGAGAAAGCAAATAATCGCGATATATTTTGGGACAGAAAATTCCAGTTGGACACTGCGAATGAATTGAATTATTTGAATTATTGGATTAATTCCATGATAAGAGAGGTTCAAAATTTACATGTATGTAGGTATAATGTGAGAGGACTCACCCGCTGTTGAACACCGATATCTGCTATCGAGTAAATCAGGACTGTAATATATAAAATTCCAAACTTAATACTTGGTTGTTTGACTAATTTATGAATTATATTTTGATTATGCAAGGAGCGAATTTGAACGAAATTATTAACGATAGTGAATTTGGAATTGTGAAATACGATTTGAACACTGATTTTATATTGGTATACCACGTTTTTAAGCACTTGTCACGAGATGATTTGATACACAAATTTGAGATACCGCACTTGTATAACGCTTAAAAATTGGAGCCATTTTGAGAATAATTATTGCATATTGCGAAGTTTAAAAACACGAAGGATTAGAAAAATACACATAAAAATATAAAATATAAAATAAATTGAAAATTGAAAGAGAAAAAAAAATAAAAAAATTAAAATTAAAGATTATAATAATAATAAAAAAAAAGAAAGCAAAGAAAAATTTGAACACTCAGTTATAAGATGCAAAGAGCCTTTGGAAAGAATATATAGAATATTAATTAAACAATTTCGCAACCTGATGGGCGACTCGCGCTTTGAAGATCAGAGAACCAACTGACGAGCTGGTCTCCGAGGAGATTTAAGAGCGGAAGAGGATCAACATGTGGTGGGATCGGCCATCGTGTGAGTCGAGATTAATGGTTTTTGTAAACAAAGGAAGACTAATGGGCTGCCATTAATGTCACATGAAATATATTATTGATTTTACGGAGAAGTTTTGCGAGAAATCGTATGTAATTTAATACGGGTGTTTTAGAGTGTAAGAAATAGAAAAAATTAATACATTGTGTAGGCAGCACGGGTAGGAAATCGGCAGTCGTGACGTCACTTTTGATCGATCGACTGATCGAGAAAGCAAATAATCGCGATATATTTTGGGACAGAAAATTCCAGTTGGACACTGCGAATGAATTGAATTATTTGAATTATTGAATTAATTCCATGATAAGAGAGGTTCAAAATTTACATGTATGTAGGTATAATGTGAGAGGACTCACCCGCTGTTGAACACCTGCTATCGATAAATCAGGACCGCTGTTGAACACCGATATCTGCTATCGTAAATCAGGACCGCTGTTGAACACCGATATCTGCTATCGAGTAAATCAGGACCGCTGTTGAACACCGATATCTGCTATCGAGTAAATCAGGACCGCTGTTGAACACCGATATCTGCTATCGAGTAAATCAGGACCGCTGATGAACACCGATATCTGCTATCGAGTAAATCAGGACCGCTGTTGAACATCGATATCTGCTATCGAGTAAATCAGGACCGCTGTTGAACACCGATATCTGCTATCGAGTAAATCAGGACCGCTGTTGAACACCGATATCTGCTATCGAGTAAATCAGGACCGCTGTTGAACACCGATATCTGCTATCGAGTAAATCAGGACCGCTGTTGAACACCGATATCTGCTATCGAGTAAATCAGGACCGCTGTTGAACACCGATATCTGCTATCGAGTAAATCAGGACCGCTGTTGAACACCGATATCTGCTATCGAGTAAATCAGGACCGCTGTTGAACACCGATATCTGCTATCGAGTAAATCAGGACCGCTGATGAACACCGATATCTGCTATCGAGTAAATCAGGACCGCTGTTGAACATCGATATCTGCTATCGAGTAAATCAGGACCGCTGTTGAACACCGATATCTGCTATCGAGTAAATCAGGACCGCTGTTGAACACCGATATCTGCTATCGAGTAAATCAGGACCGCTGTTGAACACCGATATCTGCTATCGAGTAAATCAGGACCGCTGATGAACACCGATATCTGCTATCGAGTAAATCAGGACCGCTGTTGAACACCGATATCTGCTATCGAGTAAATCAGGACCGCTGTTGAACACCGATATCTGCTATCGAGTAAATCAGGACTGATGGGCGACTCGCGCTTTGAAGATCAGAGAACCAACTCGCCTTCTAGGAATTACTACCTAGATAAGCCGCTCGTGAAGCATTTTGGGTCTTCCGAGATGATACTTTTAACGAAATTGCAACGCAAGCTCGTTTGAAAAAATTATTTTGAAATGGTATAATTTTTGTCACAGAATAATTTCATAACAATCGACCCTGCCTTCTTTGACAAAAATTACACCTGGGATCGCTCTTTGGGGTGGAATAGGTTCGAATACTCTCTTGGAGTTAAAAACCGGAGGGGCTGTAATCATATGGTTTGATAAGGACCGGTGGTCTCCTTATCTGGATCTCATCGGCTCGTACATTTTTTGTGTAGCTTCTGTGAGCTGATTGGTACGAGTTGTCCGCTTGAGGTAGGCCAATCATTATTTGTAATCTCACATGGAGGTCCTAACTGGTAGGTACGAAGGCCATGTGAGGGAGGTTCAGTTACACGGTGCGCTAATATTCATCGTTACGTGGCCAGGTGGGATGTCACCTGTATCTCACGTACGGCGGGAGTTAGCGCGATCAAGACGTGAGGTAGAAGTCTCTCTGCCGAAATTTGCAGAGAACACCTATCCGTTTCGCAACGGATCCCGTATCAAGTAACTTATTATTCTGTATGTATAGTTCAACTCTAAAGCCAGAGGATAACTTCAAGCCTTACCCGATGAGAGTCGAACACCATTAGGATGTCCTTTAGACCGCCTACAGTTCGACTTTGTTCATCAGCGGGTCGGGGGCACGTTTTTCAATTTCGGCTACTCGTTACTCCGGGTCTTTGCCGGGATATTAGAAGTTCCGTCCACTGAAGCCGGTTTGGAGTGAAAGATGCTGCCATAGCAAATCCCCAGCGGTGGACGGTGTCTAATTTATATTATTGGGGCTGTGCCTCTCAATTTGTATTTTTATATGGCGGCTGGCAGATCGTTGCTGCCTAGCGGCGATTCAATTCTTTCGTCGACAATATTGCGTCACCGGTACTGCCTCAGTTAAATTAAAATGTTTATTTATTTTGCGTAACCTACTTGAGGTTACGTCGTCTTCTCGCCGCAGTTAGCCTACATAACCACGACGAGGTGTTCTTAATTTTTTTTTTTTTTTAATGTTTGGCGCCACTGGGTTTTGATGAACCTCTCCCAGAAGAGGTAATTGTTTGGCGTTACGGTACCTGTCGACTTAATGGGAAAGAAAACAGGCACACAATAACAAACAAATTTTCAAAAACAATACATGAAAAATTTAAATCTATACGAGCGACACTTCTAAAACTACGATTGACAAACCAGCCCCATTCATCTACGCATTTCGGGATAATTTACAACTAGCTCAGGGTCGTGGATCGGGGAATCGACACAATCCGATACCCTACTGAAAAAAATATTTTTAAACAATAAGCCCCATATGTTGGGCAGCCAATTGTCATCCTCCCTCCCAAACAGAAAAGGCAGAGAAAATAAGGCGCGGGAAAAAGAGCGTCAACGATCACCGAAGATCGGGGGAAAAGGCGATCCAAGGTGTCCTATCGACGCTCCGGCCTATTTCATCGCCGCTGGGTTTAACCTACCTTCCGGATCCTCGCCGAGTCCTCTCGTGCATCAGCGGCTCTAGGGTCCTCAGGAGAATAGCTCACCAGAAGGGAGGTCCAGCGATGCCGTCAGTCGGGGAAGGTAGACAAGCCGGAATGCGCAAATAAAAGCGTGGTTTGTCAATTTTAAACATATAAAAATTTATTAAAAAATAAAAGACTTACCCTAAATATAATTATCCTTATGGTGGCCACCTAATTATAAACTAATTAGCCTAAAGAACGCTTAAAACTAACTATAACTAAAACAGCGACACGGTGTTTCGCCGAGTGCGGCTCCAGCCGAGAGGGCGAGCGAAGGGCGGGAAGAACATGGAGGTGAACCAGCCACGGCTCTCTCGTTCTCTGACGGGGCGGCGGCTGGGTCACGACGAGAGGAGGAAGACCACGGCTCTCTCTCGTTCTCTGACGGGGGCGGCGGTCTATCCTCTCTCCGCGGAATGGAAGGCGGCTGAGGGCGGCGACATCATTTAGTGGACCGGCCCCGACTCTCTCTCACTCCTCCGAGGCTCTTAGCTTCTCGGGGGCGGGGGCGGTGACCGGTCCTTCATCTTGGCGGGGGCGCGTATGACGCACAATATTTGGCGCACGCGCACGTTTTGGCGCGCTTTCGCTTGGCGCGAAAAAAAACGTCTCTAATGTTAACCTTTTGGTCCCACTTATCACATATTGTTCTTTAAGCCCTCCCCGCGGAATATACATCGCGAGGAGGCAACTCACTTAACTTTTTCACAGTTTTAATACATTGTTTATTAATTTATCTATACAGTCGCGACGTGTACGCCTGACTGTCAAATTCATACTCTGTGTGGCGATTCCGTTCATTTCGGAACTTGCATTGCGGGGATGTTTGAGGGGAAGGTCTCCGAGGGGTAGGAAGGCTTTTGTTCCTTCGAAGCAAGGAGCCTGTAGCCTTCTAGGAATTACTACCTAGATAAGCCGCTCGTGAAGCATTTTGGGTCTTCCGAGATGATACTTTTAACGAAATTGCAACGCAAGCTCGTTTGAAAAAATTATTTTGAAATGGTATAATTTTTGTCACAGAATAATTTCATAACACTCTAATATAGCAATAGCGAAGCGTTGCCGGGTCAGCTAGTATAATATATTTACTCATGTCTTTCAAAAGTTATTTATCCCTATCTTTAATAAAATATATTGAAAGAAAATCAAATAATCAAATTTTATTTGACGTTTTAGTTTTTTTTAAGTCTATATTTTTACAAAAACAACAACAATAACAAACCATCACGCCGTTTCTTCGTAGGGGTAGGCAGAGAGGATGGACCACCACACTACTCTATCCTGGCACACCTCTCTAGTTTTCTCCACATTCATACAGCGAGTCATACACCAACGTCGATTCTTCTAACATGACCAACATGACCATCTTCTAACATGACCAACCTTTAAAATTTGATTAATTTGGTCATGCCATGTTTTGCTCGGTCTACCTCGACTCCGTACTCCATTTACATCATTAATTAATGTATACTTTCGTAACCATTCTTTCTCCATCCATGCACTCCATATGTCCGAACCAACTATTGTTTTTTCTATATTTTTACTGTTTTCTGAATATTGTATTATATAATTACTGTATATGTATATATTGTCTATCATTGTTTTTTCCCATAATGAGTAATCTACTCACGGGAATACAATAAAATATTGAATGTTTGTAAAGTATATAAAATAAAAATTGAATTTCTATAGAGGTCCCTGATATCTCACGATTATTCCTATACCTTCATTTTCTTAATGTAATACCAGATCAAGGCTACAGTATTATCCTAAACATTTTTTTTTATTTTTTTCCTTTTTGCTTCTTTAGGTTTTTGTATATTATATTTTACCTTCAGTATAATGAATAGTTACTCACTGCAATAAAATAATTTAAAAAAATATGTAACTACACAGAATGAAGTCAAACATAAATATTAATAGAATTTTATGTAGATTATAATTTTGTGATGAAAATTATTAAGTATTAAATTATGTACACAGTGCATTTAATTAGTATTAATATATTGAATATTACATTATTTTTGTTTTTTTATTATTAAAATTATTGAGGTTATCACGATTTATCTGTTTTGTTACAACACAACCTATGGAGAAGTAATGAAATGATTTAAAATAAAATCTACTATATATTTTTAACATTTTTATTTTTAATTATCTTGGGGTGTCAACATCGCAGAATTATAAAATTAAGATAATGTAATAAACGTATTTTTTATTATAATTTTTATTTCACTTGTGAATACATTTTATAAACATAAATATTAACATACAGTTACTAAAATGGTACGTGAATTGAGAATTATATGATATGGTTATGTCAATGCAGAACCAACCTGACTCGGTGATATCGGTGGGGAGGGTAGTCAAACAAGTAAAAAGGGTGACTTTGAATATCCAAATCTTTTAAATCAATAAAGTAATGTTTGTGTGCTTTAATTATATAGGTGATAAAATAAAAACTTTTTGATTAAGGCGTTTTCACTTGGTAAGGAATTTCATAATGACAATTTTTTAAGAATGAAAACATTTTTATCGATGTCGAGTTTTCTCATATCGTTCTCCCCTTGAAAAAGGTGTGAAACTTTCGAAACATATCGAGAAAAATAAACTTTAAAGTGGAAAAAAACAGTGTTTTAATTCATGACAACATATTAATGTATAATGTCTGTTGATGTGATAATAAAAATGTGAAATGTTAGAACTAAACTGAACTTACACCTAAAATGCAATCACAGCAATCTTATTAACTAAATGTGCTTTTAAATGTTTATATTTATTCTTCACTTCAGTCTCTTATAAATTTTATAAGGATATTAGATAATTTCTTCTATATTCGCCTTCACTTTGTGTTGTGAATTCACATTTAAATAAATATAATTACACATTGTAATCTGTATTGTGATTTGTATTTTAATCTGTATTGTAATCTGTATTTTAATCTGTATTGTAATCTGTATTGTAAAATGTATTGTAATCTGTATTGTAATCTGTATTGTAATCTGTACTGTAATCTGTATTGTAATCTGTATTGTAATCTGTATTGTAATCTGTACTGTCATCTGTATTGTAATCTGTACTGTTATCTATATTGTAATCTATATTGTAATCTGTACTGTAATCTGTATTGTAATATGTACTGTAATCTATATTGTAATCTATATTGTAATCTGTGTTGTAATCTGTATTGTAATCTGTATTGTAATATGTATTGTAATCTGTATTGTAACCTGTATTGTAATCTGTATTGTAATCTGTATTGTAATCTGTATTGTAATCTGTATTGTAATCTGTATTGTAATCTGTATTGTAATCTGTATTGTAACCTGTATCTGTATTGTAATCTGTATTGTAATTGTGTACATTGATAAAGGTTACTTGTAACCGAAACATGTCTGTGTTAAGTGAAAAAAAGTGGTGTAATACAAATTGTAATTATATTTATTAAAATATTATATATTAAATATTCACGTTGTTAATTGTGCATAACATAAATGCAATTAATTTAAAATTGAGATAAAGTTATATCGACATTGCCAGGCAAGAGTCTAAATATAAATTAATAATGCTCTAACATTACAAAAATGATACTTACTAAAAATATTTTAAACACATGTTGTTCTTAATATTAAAAATAAAATACAATTCGAGATAAACATATCGTCGGTTCAAAGGTAAAACTCACTAAGTGACATTTTTTTTTTTGCAATTTCTGTATCAGACTTGTGAATTGTATGTCAGAAAATAATCACCAAGTGTATAACAGTTATTCTTTAATAAAAACACTTGGTGATTATTTTCTTACGTAGAATTCACAAGTCTGATATAGAAATTGCAAAAAAATTCAAATGTCATTTAATGCGTTTTACCTTTGAACCGACGATGTGAGGTTAATGCTATGGAATTCCACAACAATGACTTTTTGTTTATTCAAACACTGTTTTTTTAGATATATTTCGAAGGTATTATTATACAATATCATTACAATCGGGAGGAAAATACCGTTTTTTATATCGTTATTTTGATGTTGAAGGTATAATACCTTTGATATATTATATAATATACATATAAAAGAACGTGTTTTTTAATTCTTAAAAATTATAGATAAATAATATACGCCTAAAACAGTGATTCCCAAAGTGGTCTATATAGACCCCCAGTCCACTAGATGGTTCAACTTAATTGAAGCCGAATATTGAAACGCAAAACGAATATCGAAATCGTTGGGTTTTTAGCTCATTTGGGAAAATCAGATGACCAAAATCGTTGCTGACTTTTTTTTTAGCTCATTCGGCAAAGATCCATCCGATTTCCCCAAACAAAATAGAAGAAATCGGCAAGGGGTCTACGGGACAAAAAAGTTTGGAAACCTCTGGTCTAAAATAAAACGTGATACTAGGTTTTCAGATGCAGTCGTATGTGCATTTGTTCATATACAGTTGCTTTGGATACATACTTGTGCATAATACATGCTTTTGGGTCAAGAATTAACATTTTGAAAGTTTATTAACCCTCATTGTGCGGCTGACTTCATTTGCAGTAATAAAAATGGTCTCGAACTGCAGTAAGATACATTTACAGCTCAGACAGATAGTCCCAGTTCATGATAAATTATATACAATTTTGTAGTAAGGAACTAAAGTATTTAATTTCTTCTTTTTATTCCTCTTAGTTTAGGTCGTATGACCTGTTTATGACGGTGAGCTGTCCTGGAATGATGACGTCCAGCCATCTCTCCATCTTTTTGGCGGCCTTCCTGGTATCTTTCTGCTTGGGTTTTCAACATATTACTTCTTGATAACGCTTGTTCCAAGATGAGATATTCCAACAAGCAATGGAGTTGTTTTTTGTTTCAGAAATCGTTTGTACATTTTTTGCGCTTTAGTCGTCTGAGAGATTAATCCGAGATCCGAAGCTTTTTCTACCATGCTATGAGCTACATAAGGTTTTTAACCATGGCTGGCAGCTAACCTTACCTTGGAACCACCCTTCTTTATCCAAGCTTGAGGCGTTTGTTTATTACCAAATCAAATCAGTTTTAACTCAAAAGACATTACAAACACAAAATGTTTAAGGCATCTATTGAGTACAGGTAAAATATTATAAAAATACGACATAATATCCGGAACGCATTAGAGATGGTTCGACATTAGAAAGACAAGATACTTTCTAAAGTCAAGAATATTTGTCTCGTGAACGTTCCTTCACTAATATGAAAGACGTCGATCTCCGAGGAGACCGCGTTCAGTAGACTAATTGCTCTTCCCACCGGTGTCACCAGAGGCAGATTGGTTCTGGTGGCCGGTAGGTAAAACTATCTGTGCTGTCGCCGACGGAGAAATCTATCAGGGACAAAAAGACCAACACCCTCTAGCATGGCCGAGTTCTCGAAATATTCCCTGAATAATTTAAAGAAATGGGTAATGAGATGCCCATCTCTTCGAACTGTAAATAATTAGTTCCGAGTATTCCTAAAATAAATGCCGTGGGATAGAGCCACGGATAACTACCATACTCTCTCATGTAGAGATACCTCAGTTTTTTTTTCTGAACCCTCTCCAGCATAAAGGAATATCTCGCCTCGTGAGGATCACAGAACCACTTTCGAGTCTGCTCCGAACCAACGCGTTGTATAGGACTCTGAGCAGATTGGGATCTCTGAAAACTCTTCCGGTCCGAGTGATGAAGCCCAACATCCTCAGTGCAATGTCATAAATCCTCTCGATATGTGCACGAAAAGTTAGCCTACTCTCATAGATGATTCCGAGATCCTTCATCGTAGATACATGTGTTAGTTGCTGGTTGTTCATTGTGTATCTATGATACACAGTTCTCAATGCTCTAGTAAAAGAAGTATGCAAAGTTAGTTAACAAAAGTTTATAAATACGTTCAAAAATTAGCTGCAAATATAGTCTGTCGCAGTTTAAACCCGATTTTTCGGACTGCAAATATAGCCAATCGCGGAGTAAAGGGAAATAAACATTACAAAAACTTCAGATTAACGTAATCAGTAGGATTAAGTACAATCGGTAACATTTGGAAAATAGATTATTATCGAATTGAAAGATATAAGTTTATTCTTGCGTAGAATTTTTACGTCGTTTGGCATTTTTCAACGTATATATGTAAGGAAATTCTTTAGTAGGACATAAAAATGGTTTAAATGGTTCATTCCAGTCCAATTGTTTTTTTCCGGGTGGTTGCAACATGTTGTTCCAGAGAGCGTTGGAAGCTGGAAAGAAAAATAAAAACATTAGTTTAAATGTGGCACACATGAGTAGATTTTTGAAATATATTTCATTCATTTCATTTATTTATTTAAATATATCCTTAGCATTACAGAATTATTTTTCAATACACTAAGGATACAAGTTGGAGATACACAATAATAAGTAAAACATAATAAAATAATAAAAAGAGCGAGATACAATTATAATAAGGACAGTACTTCCCTCAGGTGAGCCAGACTATCATAAAATACGTCAAATTCCGAGGTGATACGTTTTAGCAAAGATATTGATTTACCTACCGGCATAACCATTGGCAGGTTGGTTCTGCATCGTTGGAGATAAAACATTCTATGGTCCCTTGTCGAAGATAATTATCAGGGACGAACAGACTTACATCACTCAGGATTTCTGAGTTGTATATATAACCGCCTATCAGTCGAAATAAGTGAACACCCAAGTGAATGTCTCGTCTCCTCTCGAGTGACTGGTAGCCTAGCATCCCTAGCAATAAATCAGTCTGAAAGAGCGGAAAGATTTGAGAATGTTATGAAAATATTTGAGCATTTTATGAAAATACTTCGTTTGAATCCAATAACTGTATACAATTTATTTTTAGCTAAACTAACTAACTAACTAACCATCACGCCGTCTCCCCGAAGGGGTAGGCAGAAAGAATGGACTGCCACACCTTTCTTTCCTGACATATTTCTCTCACTTCCTCAACATTCATACATCGTGTCATGCACGCGCGTCGATTTTTCTGACTCCTCACATGGCCGATATTCAATATTTGATTTATTTGATCGTGCCACGTTTTCCTCGGTCTTCCTCTATTTCTGGTACCATTTACATCATTAACATATAATTTTTACCATTCTTTCTTCATTCATTCTTTCCATATGTCCAAACCATCTTAATGATCCTTTCATTATTTTGTTCATGACACCATCATTCGCACCGCATTCACTTCTTATATTTTTAGCTATTATATTGATTTTCATGACATGCTGGTAGGTAGAGCAATATCTTTGCTAAATCTTATCACCTCGGAGTTTGACGTATTTTGTGATAAAGGGAAGTACTGTCTTTATTATAATTGTATATTCATTTTATCAATTTGTCATGCATCTTTTGTTTCTCGCTCTTTTATTGTTTATCTCTAACTTTTATCCTGAGTGTATTGGAAAATAATTCTGTAATGCTTTGGATATATTTAAATTAATAAATGAAATATCAAATAAAACCGAATGCATTAATTTGATCTATTTCTTTGAAAGTCAATAAGTATTCTAAAAATATCATAACATAAATAGCCTAAAACTCGAATGTTATCAAGAAAGAGTACGATAATATTTTGAATACAAGAGAGCGAGGGAGGAATACTTCCATTCTCTGCGAAAGTAATTCGAAAAATTCGAATGCACATAGTGCGCATGTCCGTGAACGTTTCTGGACTATTTCAAATTTTGTTCTAATTATTGTTGTATGACAGTAGCATAGAAAACAAAGAGAGAACAATTTGGCATTGTTAATGGTGAAATTTTCAAAAACTAACTAACTAACCATCACGCCGTCTCCCCGAAAGGGTAGGCAGAAAGAATGGACTGTCACACATTTACTGATGCGGCACTCCATCCTTCTCTTTTCGCCCCACGGGAGACGCGGTGTGATGGGTTGCGAACCTCATCGCCACCAATAGGCATCTCCCGCGCACACTTCGATCGTTACACATCCACAAAATAAATCTAAAACAAATAATATAAAATACAATGATATAAAATAAAATAACAAAATAATAATAATTTAACACAAAATGTTCTTTTTAGATGGTGCACATATTGTCTATTTAATTTATGTTCCACGAATCCACCGTTTTTTTTAATTTAGCACATAATGTTTTTTTTCGATGTTGCACATGTTGACATGGACGATCCGGACTTTTGTGTTTATTTAATTTATGTTACACGTATCCACCGTTTTTTAAATTAGCTGTAATTAGGCACTTAACCAGCAAGAACTTTAAAATAACATTTAGATTTAAATGGATTTAAATAACAAAAAGTTTTAACGTGTGTGAAAAAAAAATTACATTTAAACTTATTACTGATTAATTGTACAGTGAACCGAGTTTTTAAAGGGTAGAAAATCTTTAATTCCGTGAATATTTCACGGGTTGCAACTAGTTCATTATTATTTATTATCAAATATTGAAATAAAATAAACCTTTCCTCTTTTCCAAAATAAAAATAATAAAAATAATACTGCACTTACTCCATGCGTAACCCTTTTGACTGAAATGGAAGCAATCCGTTGACATAAAGGAGTAGTCGGTAACTCCATTTTTCTTAGGGAATTTGATATTGACATCGAACGGCTGCACGACCACTGCAAAGTCATCTTTATCGTTTAGTTCTGGTGCATTCTCCAGCTGGAAAGATAGGCAAGGAATGTGTAGGTACTTATAGTAAGTCAGAAACTTCAAATATCTTTTTATCAGGAATATTGTTTACTGTTGTTAGAGCAATGGCGTAAAACCGAATATCAAATAATTATAAGAAATCATGACAGTCTGCAACATTAGCGTGAATAGTGAAAATCTGGAACAAGTGGATATGTATGTATATCGTGGGTATTCTGCGAAAATCACTAAGTCAAAATTTTGCTGTTTTGACTTAATGATGAGGTTATACTGTTGAGAAAATACTCTACAATCTGCAAAAGCGCACTTAAGTCCTATCTACACTACAAGTCTTTGTTATTTATTTAAAATTAAAAGTAATATACAGTATGGTAGACTCGCTGTATGAATGTGGAGGAAGCTAGAGAGGTATGTAAGGATAGAGTAGTGTGGCGATCCATTTTCTCTGCCTACCTTTGCGGGGAAACGGCGTGATGGTTTGTTGTTGTAGTAATATAAAGTGCCAGCTCGCTAATCCGAACGCTCCGTAACCCGATCAATTTTATAATTTGCGCAATTCGCGAATTTGAAAACCTTGTCAGAGACGAACATTTGTGTGCTGACCAAATCTTTCTGGAGCCGTGAAAACTTTCAACAAAGCTATCAACTGAGCTGAAGAAGTCATCCAGTACACCGAGGAATTGATGGTTTTGAGACGAATGGCTGATATAAGCCCTTGAATAACAGTTAGGTACGTTGGTTCAAAAGAAAATAGCTGATTTTTTCAAGCTAAAATTAAAATATAAATTTTTTAAATTATTCATTCAGTAAAACTAACTAACTAACTAACCATCACGCCGTCTCCCCGAAAGGGTAGGCAGAAAGTATGGACTGTCACACTTTTACTGATGCGGCACTCCATCCTTCTCTTTTCGCTCCGCGGGAGACGCGGGTTGCGAACCTCATGGCGACCAATATCTCCCGCGCACACTTCGATCGTCCAACACCCACAAAATAAATCTAAATGAAATTATATAAAATCCAATGATATAAAATAAAATAACAAAATAAAAATAATTTAACACAAAATGTTCTTTTTAGATGGTACACATATTGTCTATTTAATTTATGTTCCACGAATCCACCGTTTTTTAATTTATCACGTAATACAACACATAATGTTTTTTTCGATGTTGCACATGTTGACATGGACGATCCGGACTTTTGTGTTTATTTAATTTATGTACCTTAATAAAAATGGGAAATAAAGGGCATTTTCATAAACCGAAATTTCCTTTTCTGCACGACACGTTCGGATTGGCGAGCTTGCACCGTATTATATAATAATACCGTGTAACCGTACGTAATTGTAAAACCACTTAACACCTTTGTAATAATCAGCCTTCAATTAGAAATGATCGTAATTGTAACAAGTGAGAGGATATTTTTTGTAGACCAGGAAGAGACAATTCGACATTATCTTCTGATGTATGATGGATTTGATTATCATTTCTATTAACATATTCACACTAAACTGATATAATTAATGTCTTTTATCACGGCCATACGGACGGGCTGATCAATCATTCATACTTTCAATATTTCCGTGAATAATTTTAAGCTAATTCTTGCTCAATAATTTAACAGCCAAGAAATTCCAGTCGCTTCCTTTATTTTTAAACGAGCTTTTGACATTTCCTTAATCGAATTGTGTTTTCCGGTTTTGCAAAAAAATATCAATTGTTTTACACGATGTTTACCTTGTTCATAGTGTTATTTTGCTTTCTTCTAAAATATCTTACAATAAATGATTTGTTAGCTCGTGAAATTAATAAATTTTGCAATTAATAAACATTCTACAATATCCTTAAGAATACAGTGAAAAGTTCATGATAAATGTCAGTGTCAAATTGTAAATGACAATATATGTTTTAATTGTTAATTAATTTGTGTTCATGAATGGAGGTTATAAAAAAATATTTCGTATAATTAATAATTACACAATTATTGTGATTTGATGTATCAAGCAGCAGTGACCTCTACGGAGAAGTAAGTGAACTAATAAACAGGGCCGCCGTTGTGGGTGGCTGCTTGACGAATGTTGTTTGGAAAAATAAAAATATGCTAAAGGAGAGTAAAAATTCAAATCTGCAAGACATGCGTAGGTCCTATAATGACACATGGAATAGAAACGTGAGCTGACACCATCAGAACACAAAGTCTCCTAAGAACCACAGAAATGAAGACTCTTCGATCCGTTGCGGGAACGACACTCCGAGACAGAATAATAAATTCTGAAAAAAATAATGATCTGCAATGTAAAATATATCGTGCAATGGGGAAGACTGAGAAGACGCTACTGGAGAGATCATGTGGAAAGAGCATGTTCTGAAAGAGTGATACATATAGTCGAAAATAAAGTACCAACAGGAGACAGTTGGACATCTGCATCCCAGGAACAGACTCCGAGAAATAATAGGACACAGTATAACAGCACACAATAAAACAGAAGAAGAAGAATTGTGTTTTGAAAAATACCACTTCCAATTCGTTAGTAGAGATTCGCAGCCTAATACAACCTAACCTAACCTATACTGTATGAGAACAAGTCAATAAAGAGTCTGCCATATCATGGTGTCTAAAATTGGTCTGGAAGAACTAACACATGTGTATTGACAGCAAAGTCAGAATTTATAAGACACGCGTGCGACCTATCATGATGTATACTGTAGAGACGCGGCTCGAGACTGTACGAATAAAAGCGCTTCTAAGAAGGTCCTAAGATTACTGGAAAAACTCTTAGAAAAGAAAATCTAGAAAACTTGCGAAATAGAGGACATCGTTCGGTGCAGTAGATCCAGAAGAAGATACTAGAGGAATGGTGTAGCCAGAATATAAAGTGACAGACTCGCATATACAACAGCTAACGAAATCCCTCCGTAGACACTGTCCAGCTCGAAGACCATGGAAGGATAGCCCAACCTCATAATCTCAGGAGACATAATTTCTGTGTGACAGATCGTCAGAAAAGAAAAATTTAAAAGACGATGAATATAAATACAAAAAAAAATTGAATTTAACAAACTAACCATCACGCCATCTCTCCAAAGGGTTAGGCAGAAATAATGGACTGCCAAAATGTTATTTTTTGACATACTTCTCTCGATTCCTTAACATTCATACATCGTGTCATGCACGCACGTTGATTTATCCGACTCCTCACGTGGCCGACATTCAATATGTGATTTATTTGATCATGCCACTTTTTTCCTCGGTCTTCCTCGATTTCTAGTTTCGTTTGCATCATTCACATATACCTTTTTACCATTTGAGATTGAAGTAAAAAATAAATAATTCTTCTATATTCGCCATCACTTTATGTTGTGGATTCACAGTTGAATAACTTTTGAAAAACCTTGTAACACATACAGGGTCTGTCGCAAAAGTATCGAGAAAAAAATTCCTTACTTCGCTAGAAGGGGTAGCGGGATGCGCCGAGTGGTGGGGATGGTAGGGGGGAGTCGCAGCTACCAAACGCGCCGCTGCTCAGTCCTCTCACTCCTCTCCGAATAACGGTAGAGCTAGTACAGTGATCCACGTAAAGTGTGTTTTGTATTTGCACTGTGTCGAGAAGTATACGTTTCAGCATGACATACTCGTTAGAACTCCAAAATTATAATAAGCTGTATACCTTTAAATCAACCTGCTGCCAATTTTCCATGATTTCTGTCATCATTTTCAACCCAGGCTTGTGGGTCTCTCCGAATAGGCACGGACACTCCACCAGATGAGTTATTTCGCAGGTAGGAGGTGTTCCCGTCATGTTTCTCAGAACATCCAAATCTGTTAAAATAAAAAAAAACAGAATACCATTTTGTACTTTAAAAGAAACTAAATCGATCTACGAGTATTTAGTTGTCAAAGGGGCACAATTGGTGGTATTTGATTTGATTAATACGAATGAAAACGACCGTTTTCTAGAAGTTTTATAATAATTATTTTATGGGAATGACATGTTTCACTCTTCAAATGTAATAAAACTCCCAGAAAACTGTCATTTTCATTCGTATTAATTATTTAATATTATTTATTTCGGGATAGAACAGACAACGATGCACACATAGGGTGTTTTTTAGAGGTTTGGTTTTTAAACTGGCAACATTGTTTCTACAGACTGTCAATTTGACAGTTAACAGTTGATTTGTAGTCAGTACGTTTTGCCATTTTATCATCAAATCAAATCAAATCAGTTTATTAACTCAATAGACATAACAAACAGGAAAATGTTTAAGGCATCTATTAAGTACAGGTAAAATATTATAAAAATACAACAAAGTACCAGGAACGCATAAGAGATGGTTCGACATTAGGAAGACAAGATACTTTCTAAAGTCAATAGTATTTGCCCCCTGAACGTACTTTCACTAACATGAAAGACGTCGATCTCCGAGGAGACCGCATTCAGCAGACTTATTGCTCTTCCCACCGGTATCACCAGAGGCAGATTGGTTCTGGCGGCCGGTAGGTAAAACAATCTGTGCTGTCGCTGTCGGATATATCTATCGGGGACAAAAAGACCAACATCCTCCAGTACGGTCGAGTTCTCGAAGTATCCCCTTATTAATCTGAAGAAATGGGTTATTAGATGTCCATCTCTTCGAAGCTGTAAAGAATTGGTTCCGAGCATTCCCAAAAGAAATGCCGTGGGATAGAGCCACGGATAACTACCATACTCCCTCATGTAGAGATACCTCAGAAATTTTTTCTGAACCCTCTCCAGCATAACGGAATATCTCGCCTCGTGAGGACTCCATATCACAGAACCACTTTCGAGCCTGCTCCGAACCAATGCGTTGTATAGGACTCTGAGCACATTGGGATCCCTGAAAACTCTTCCGGTCCGGACGATGAACCCCAACATCCTCAGTGCAATGCCACAAATCCTCTCGATATGTGCACGAGGAGTCAGCCTACTCTCATAGATGATTCCGAGATCCTTCATCGTAGATACATGTGCCAGTTGCTGGTTGTTCATTGTGTATCTATGATATACAGTTCTCAATGCTCTAGTAAATGATAGCATAACGCATTTAGAGACATTGAATTGCATTTGATTGCATCATGAATAGACTGACGTCAGAACAACGCTTGCAAATTGTGAAAATTTGTTTTGAAAGTCATGGTTTGGTTCGGCAAACCTATCGCGCACTACGTTCATTTTACGGTCGTCAAAATCGTCGCACCACGTACACTCTAGTGGATAATACGCATCCACAAAGACAAAGACATTGGCGAAAATTGGAATTCACGATTGCGCTTCATTCGAGGTAGCCGTGGCGCTCATATGCCCGAAATCATATTTAAACAATAATGACATAAAATTATCTATTAAATAAAGCCAATATCATAGACATTAACATTATTTTAATGTTTTTTTTTTCATTTTGAACATGTATTGTATACCTCTAAAAAAAAAAAAACTATATAAATCAAAACCCAAGGAAATAATACAGGAAGGCCTATTGGCTACGACATATTTAATAATACATATATACATGCATACATACAAGTGGACACACACCCACTCACCCACCCAAACACTCAAATATTACAATAAGTAAAGACTCGATTTATCGAAAAACAAATTAATCATCCCTTGAAAATGTATGGTGACTACCATAGAAAATCTATTAATGTAATAAAGCAATGAACCAGGTTCTATTGATGGATCAAAAAGTGATCTACCAAGAGAGTGGAGAGAAGAGAGGAGATAAGAGAAACACAGATAAGTGAAGGTCCGATGACATTGGAAGAATTGCTGGCTGGATGCAAAAGGCACAATACAGGAATACGTGGAGAAATATGGGGGAGGCCTATGTCCAGCAGTGGATGACAACGACTGTTTAAGTAAGTAAGTTTGATTCACAATGGAAAGTTGGTCTTGCTAGATATCATTTGGATTCTGAACTTAACAGATTGAGTGAAAAGAAGGACTGGGAGCCGAAGATTTTGTGGGATCGAGTAGGTGCAACATTACCAACGAGGAGCCGAGGTGTAGCCATATTCAAAAGTGTAAACTTTTGAATATGTTAAGTTACTTACGCGGCACTGGCACCAGATTCACAAATGTCCTCGGCAGGTTGTTTTTGAGGATCAAGAGGGTTTCCAGAAGTTCCTTGCGATGGGTATACGGAGCCATTCGTGGTTTCTTCAGGTAGCATACGTTCGAGCAGAAGTCGTTTGCCCCTATCATTATGGTAACCAACTGAAAATTAAACATAAAAACAAATTAAACTCTCCTTTATTGTGCTTAAAAAGGCGGGGCGTTACGGTATGTGAAATCACTACACATTTCAAAATGGACAGTTGAAGTCGGAATATATTAAACTTAAAACATTAATAAATCTTCGGCAAACGCCCACAACCTTGGGGAAATATAATATTAGAATTCTGCTCGCAGGACAAACGCGCTCGCGAATTAGAAGTAGCAAGAGTAAGACGTAGAATGTGTGTGAGATATTTGGTTTGTTCTTGTACTCTATACACTCGCAATACGCGACTATGCGGCGTACCAATGTCGAGTACGCATGATAGTATTGGTGAACTATTTCTGATTTTCGATAAAAATATTTATTCTGCACTCAATAAGTGTTTATTATTTATATGAACGGACACAACTGTGCATATTTTACGACAGAAACAATTGACTTTTTCAAAACAAGTAGAAAATATAACTTGTACGGAAGAAAAAAAAAAAAAAAAAGTAACACATTAAGTTTCATTCATAATAGCAGTTACAAACATAATATTCTACCCCAAATTTTATGTTACACATTTTATTTATTAAATATTTGTATTTGCCTTTAACCGCCCTACCTTTGGGTTATTTTCCGAGAAACGTGCAAAAAAGCTGTTTTTTTATTAATGAAATTTAATTATATTCTAATTAATTTTTTTTAAATTACGAAACGTCAAATATTCGGCCGCACATTTCGCCTGCCCCTTGTAAAACTATCATATTTATGAAGACTTGTACTCGATTGTTGTTGGCACACGCGCGTATCCCTAACAGTTTGTACATTTTAGGTACATTACTTTTTCTCAAGCGCGTACGTGATACGGGATAGCGCAGAATGGTACAGTCACAGTGAACAAGTGTAGGGTGGTCAAAAATTCATAGAGTAAAATATTTGTGTAGAAAAAATACAATGCTGACAAAATGTATCTTACTTTCCAATCCTTGTCTATGTTGACCCTCGGATCATGGCGCATCCTTCTGATCAACAGTTTAGCCATGTACGGCATATCGCGTGACATGGCCATTATTTCTCCCACGTTGAACTGGGAAGCATTTTGGAAGGACAGCGAATCCCTTAAAGAATATCCAATCAGTTTAGGATTGAACACCTTTAAGATGTTGGGCAGGGTTAGATATTCTCTCCACGTTCCTTGACCACCTGGAAAAATATACATTTAACATACGAAAAACTATGATGTAATGAAAAACAATAAAACCAAAAACATTTGATAAACTAAAGGCTGGAACTACACAGGAATTTTATACTGACATTTTTTTTTATGAATTAAAACACTTTTTCCAGTTTCGAGTTAAAAAAAAACATCACATATTCCATGAATTTGAATCAATGGCGTTAGAATTTATTTTACAATCTTTAATATGAGTAGAAAATAGCTCATTATTATGAAGAAGGAATCTGGTCATGTCCAGGCTTGAACGGAAGTCCCCTGTATCAGGAGCCAAGGGATCTGTCCCCTAGACCACCACCCGATTTTTGACAAGTTTCATAGGCTTTACAACTTCATAATTGGGAGAACAATGTGAACTCATCGGGAGAAAGATATAAACTCATCGGGAGAACGATATAAGCTCATCGAGAGAACGATACAAACTCATCGGGAGAACGATATACGCTCATCGGAAGAACGATAAACTCACCGGGAGAACGATATAAACTCGTCGGAAAAACGATAAACTCATCGGGAGAACGATATAAGCTCATCGAGAGAACGATACAAACTCATCGGGAGAACGATATACGCTCATCGGAAGAACGATAAACTCACCGGGAGAACGATATAAACTCGTCGGAAAAACGATAAACTCATCGGGAGAACGATATAAGCTCATCGAGAGAACGATTCCATGAATTTGAATCAATGGCGTTAGAATTTATTTTACAATCTTCAATATGAGTAGAAAATAGCTCATTATTATGAAGAAGGAATCTGGTCATGTCCAGGCTTGAACGGAAGTCCCCTGTATCAGGAGCCAAGGGATCTGTCCCCTAGACCACCACCCGATTTTTGACAAGTTTCATAGGCTTTACAACTTCATAATTGGGAGAACAATGTGAACTCATCGGGAGAAAGATATAAACTCATCGGGAGAACGATATACGCGATCATCGGGAGAACGATATACGCTCATCGGAAGAACGATAAACTCACCGGGAGAACGATATAAACTCGTCGGAAAAACGATAAACTCATCGGGAGAACGATATAAACTCATTAGGAGAACAATATAAACTCATCGGAAGAACGATAAACTCATCGGGAGAACAATATAAAATCATCGGAAGAACGATAAACTCATCGGAAGAACGATATAAAGTCATCGGGAGAACGATATAAACTCATCAAGAGAACTATATAAATTCATCGGAAGAACGATAAATTCATCGGGAGAACGATATAAACTCATCGAGAGAACGTGATAACTCATCGGGAGAACGATATAAACTCATCGAGAGAACGTGATAACTCATCGGGAGAACGATATAAACTCATCAGGAGAACTATATAAATTCATCGGGAGAACGTGATAACTCATCGGGAGAACGTGATAACTCATCGGGAGAACGATATAAACTCATCGGGAGAACGATATAAACATTTATATCGTTCTCCCTATGATGAAGGTGTAAAGCCTTCCAAACTCAAATAAATAAAATCTTTTGGAGTAAATAAATGATATGGTAGGTATATGTTTATTTATACAGTTGAGAAAAAATTGTGAATAAGCGAGGAGTGAACGAGTGTACCTATACATCTTATAAAGACTTTGGTAATTGTATTGTATCTTGCATTATTTAGCCGATTATCTTTTAGACTCTAGTATTCGATGCGACAATTCGCTGTTCTAGGAGACATATATAAAGGTGAATGATAAGAAAGAACTTTGCATTTGAACAGAGATGCAATAAACAGGATGTTAACAGACCATAAACAATATATCTATATGAATCCCGGACGGGCAAAGTGCAATGAACAGGTATAGACCAAAATCAAGATATTAATCGAAGAACGATTTTGTTTAAGAGACAACTTTTATCACATAAACCAGTTTTAAACAACCAATAAAACTAGATACAAAACTTTATATCAATCTTACTAAGCATTAATAAAAATACGAGGTGTGGCAATTAAATTCCGAGAATTTAGTTGTAGCGTGCGAACTGGCAACGCTGACTGGCGCGCATGCACCTGGTTCGATAGGTCTTTTCACTCAGTCGCAGTGAAGATTTCATGGTAATTATTTCATGGTATTTTTCGGATACTAGTTTTTTAACTCGGTTGCAGAAATGACTGACTAGTTTTTAAGCAACATGCTGTGATCAGATTTTTGGTCGTAGCTGGTGTAAAACCTGCAGAAATCCTACGAAAATTACGGCAGGTTGGAGACGAGTGTCTGTAGACCCATAGACAAAGCCTACAGTGGGTGGAAGAGGGTGGGAAGCGCCCAACGAAAGTAAGGATGTGAAAATTACGGCTGAAGGCAATGCTGATCATTTTCTTCGATATTTATGCCATTATTCACCGTGAATACGTTCTTGACGGCCAGACAGTGACTGGAAAGTTCTTTGTTGAAGTCTTAGAGCTGCTGTGACAGCGTGTTTTTCGTAAACGACCCGAAATTGAACATGATAACGCGCCGGCTCATTCCTCCTTGATTTTGAGGGAATATTTGGCAAAAAAAAGTATCCTAACGTTACCGCATCCACCCTACAGCCCCGACGTAGCTTCCTGTGACTATTTCTTCTTCCCTAAAATGAAGAGTCACCTCAAAGGAACCCATCATGGCGGTGTGGAGGCCGTCCAGGAGGCTGCGACCGTCGTCTTGAAAGGCCGAACTTTAGAGGACTATCAAGGCTACTTCCAATCATGGAAGAAACGTTGGAAACGTTGTTCTGAGTTAAGAAAGGACTACTGTGAAGGCCGTTAAAAAATTTGATTGCTAACTTTATTTGCCTGTTTTATTTACAAATTCTCGGAATTTAATTGCCATACCTCGTAAATCTATTTAGTATAGTTTAAAGGTCTTGCATTTCCATATTTTTTTTGGGTATTACATGTTTGACGAATTATTTATGAATTTTTTTCTCGGTTTTTCGCATTTTGAATTCATTTTGTAATAATTTTGGTTAGTTTATATCATTTTCCCGATGATGAAGGTGTAAAGCCTTCAAAACATGTTGAGAATAATAAACTCAAAAGTGGAAGAAAAAAAACAGTGTTCTAATTCATAAAAAATTCGTCATTATGGAATTCCGAAGTGTTAACGCCATACGTTTATCCAAAATTAAATCATGTTTGTATCTTGTATTTAATTTCAGTCAGAATTCAAGATTCTCTTCAAAAAAACTGATTTTGTATTAAAGCACATACTCGTATGTATATCTTACTTAATACATGGAATAGCCGAACCAAAGTAGCAAAAGAGCGACATTTGGGCTCGGGAACCGCAGTTTGCGACTACTGTACTAGAGTTTTGTATTTTGGCAGTGGATTTGAACGGTCGAGATCGATTGTTAATACATTACTTGTCAATATATAACTAACTAACTAACTAACCATCACGCCGTCTCCCCGAAGGGGTAGGCAGAAAGAATGGACTGCCACACCTTTCTTTCCTGACATATTTCTCTCGCTTCCTCAACATTCATACATCGTGTCATGCACGCGCGTCGATTTCTCTGACTCCTCACATGGCCGACATTCAATTTATTTTATCGTGCCATGTTTTCCTCGGTCTTCCTCTATTTCTGGTTCCATTTACATCGTTAACATATAATTTTTTTACCATTCTTTCTTGATTCATTTTTTCCATATGTCCAAACCATCTTAATGATCCTTTCATTATTTTGTTCATGACACCATCATTCGCACCGCATTCACTTCTTATATTTTCATTCGACACTCTATCATACACAGAGTATCCGCACATTCGTCTAAAAGAACTCATTTCTACTGCATTTATTCTACTTTCATCCTTCTTTTGCCAGCTCCATGCTTCGCTTCCATACATAAGGGTCGGTAGAAGAACACCATTGTGCACTGCCATTCTAGCTTTTTTGGATGGGTTTTTGTTTGCGATGACAACTTTAAGTGCACCATTCACTTTGTCAATATATAATGATATAATATACGTATAAGATTAAGAGGCTTAATTGTAATGAGTGTAACAACTTTGTTGTTTAATTTTTTTTAAGAATAACATCGAGGATTTAAATCAATTGAAAATAATATTATTCAATTTCGAATATGAGCAGAAAATAGTTTAAACAAAAGCTTTCTGTCCCCCAGACCATCAAACTCACCAATTGAGCTTTAAGGTTCTGGTAACTTAAGCCGATTGTCATGTCTTTCTGGAGGGCGTTTTTTAGTACGAAAATAAAAATGAATCGTTTTGGATATTTAGTATGTTTTTATTTACATATTAAAGATACAATTTTTTTTTAAATCGATCAATAATAATAATAATAAACTATTACATTTTTTTTTGTATCTAATATGTAAATAAAAACATAATAAATATCCAAAACGATTAATTTTTTTCTACAAAAAAACGCCCTCCAAATAAAGACATGAAAATCGGCTAATGTTACCAGACACTACCTTAAACTCACAAATTGACCACTAAACTCACCCATTTCAAAACTCACCAATTGACCAGGAAACGCCTCTATTTTCCGTTATAACGTGAAGAAGATTAGAAGCTGCTGCCCCATTTCCTGCCGTGAGTGAATCTCCTAGGGCTGCAATGATGTCTATATCTCCTGGTCTTAAGGCGTGCACGCTGCTGGGCCTTGACAAGGACCTGGCCATGGGAAGACTAGATGACACTTCTTCATTCTGGTTTGTGTTGGACGAAAATTTTCTCCTCTTGCTGGGGGTTGGCTCTTCAGACTCAGCAAAGCGGCAAGGGAAGTCCATGGACTGTGGAACCTCAGCTTGGATCCTCTGAATATTAATTGTTCATTAGTATTTACAGAATACAGATCATAAGATCAAATCTGGCGTATAGAAACAAAGACGGCAATGTCAAGCAAAATACGAAAATGAGTTAAATATTCAGTTTGATAGAGAAAATTTATTACAATCCGAGTGTACATTTGGTTTGAAACAAATCCGCTATTAACCACCCTACGTATTTGAACGTACGTGAAACGTTCACTTTGACTGTACCATTCTGCGCTATCCCGTATCACGTACGCGCTTGAGAAAAGGTAATGTACCTAAAATGTATAAAATATTAGGGATACGCGCGTGTGCCAACAACACTTGAGTACAAGTCTTCATAAATATGATAGTTTTACAAGCGACAGGAGAAGTGTGCGGCTGAGTATTTGACGTTTCGTAATTTAAAAAAATAAAATTAATATAAATTAAATTTCATTAATAAAAAACTCGGAAAATTACCTGAAGGTAGGGTGGTTGAAACATACATTTTCGATTTTTTAAAATCAGATTTGAAACAAACCCGGTAGTGTCAACAAAATTTTAGAACAAAAGCGGCAGTTACTAAATGAACCAATCAGAATGCGAGAAATTGTATTTTCAAGATGGCGTCCCATACAAATATCGTTCGTATGAAAAGGTGTTGATAACAAACATGGCAGTGTCAGAAAATTTGTAACGAAAACGACAATGTCAATTTTAAAATGGCAGATATCTTGGAAAAGAAACCACGGGTATAAATACAATTTATACAGATTATAGCTGCACGCTATGTTTTAATATTTTAAAATTGTTGCATCGTATAACCTTAAACAGGTTTACATTAAAACATTTTTCATTGTTCACAAACAATTTGATGATGCTGACATTGCCGTTTTTGTTTCTATACGCCTCATATGAGTGTAAAAATTTGTTTTAAGCAGTCTTAATAAGTCAAGTTGGTCTATATTTCATTCAAGTATGGAAGTGAAGCTTGGAGCTGGCAAAAGAAGGATGAAAGCAGGATAAACGCCGTAGAAATGAGATCACTAAGAAGAATGTGTGGAAAAACGTTGTATGTTAGAATACCGAGCGATGAAATAAGAAAAAAATGTAAGGCAGATGACTGCATCGTGGATAAAATTAAAAATGGATCCCTGAGATGGTTTGGAAATATGGAACGAATGGATGAAAGTAGAATGGTTAAAAAGTTGGACGCAAGCAGCGTGAGTGGAAAAAGAAGCCGAGAACGACCGAGGAAAACATGGCATGACCAAATTAATCAATTACTAAAAGGAGGTCACATTCGATGTCGGAATAATCGACGTGCGTGCATGGTACGATGTATGAATGTAGAGGAAGCCCGAGAGGTATGCCAGGACAGAGCATTATGGCGATCCATCCTCTCTGCCTATCCCTCCGGGGAAATGGCGTGATGGTTAGTTAGTTTTTTTTAGTCTGTTGTCTGCACTACGCTAGAGACAGTATCCAAACCGTAATTCTGATTCTTGCCTCAGACTTGTCCGCGTCTTTCTTCCTCTGTTTGTCTCTCTCTTTCTCTCTTACAATCTCTCTCTCTCGCGCGTCCTAGACGTATCCGTAATAAATATTTATTAAAAATAAATTTAAAAAATTGGTTTGACACCACTTTGTAACCATTTGTTTTGTTACCGTGACAAAACTAATGGTGGGAGCGAAACCGGTTGGTACTAAAAACAAATAAATAACTAATCAACTGACCATCACGCCGTATCCCCGAAAGGGTAGGCAGAAAGAATGGACTGTCACACTTTAACCGATGCGGCACTCCATCCTTCTGTTTACGCCCCGCGGGAGACGGGGTGTAACGGGTTGCGAACCACATCGCCACCAATAGGCATCTCAGGCGCACACTTCGATCGTAAAAAAATCCACAAAACAAATAACGTGGTGTTAAAACAAATTAGATACGAACTTTAATTTATGGTAATAATTCCACATCGCAAATAAATAATAATAAAATTTATATAAGCTCAACGGGAAACTTTTGTTTCATACACACACCGACAGACCACACATAAAAAACAGGTCTCAATAAAAAGTTGTATCGGAATAGTGTACATTAATTATTTTTCTTATTAATAAAAATAAAATTGTCGTATAATATTGAACTTAGCCCGACACAACAGCTAGTGTAATAAATTTTACGTCTACCCACACTCAAAATAGGAATAGTAGATAAGTGTTAATTTCCTTTGTATCATACATAATATCAAGAGTTATGTAAAGATTGAACTTCGATTATTTTGAATGTTTACTAAAAATATAATACATAGGTAGATTTTTAAACATTTTGGCAAATCTGTATCGTTTTATATTTTATTATTATTAAATATATTATTGTTTCGTATACAATTAATTTGTGGTGTGACATTATTGAATAAAATAATAATACACTTTTAATAATTTGTATTAACACCACTTTATTTGGCTAACCGGTTTCGCTCCCGCTAATGGTGTTAATACAAATTACTGAAAGTGTATTATTATTTCATTTAATATATTTTGTTATTATTATTATTATCAAATTATAATTATTAAAATTATAATAACAATAGTAATATTAATAATAATAATAATAATATTAATAATAATAATAATTATTATTATTATTACTATTATTATTATTATTATTATTATTATTATTATTATTATTATTATTATTATTATACGTTTTCGTCGTTATTTTAACCTCGAATTCTTAGTATGCGTAATTTTTTAATTAGTTTTAAATATTTTAATGTCTTAAGTTTTATGACGAAGTACAGGAGACACCGCTTGTATTAATTTTATTGCCATACAATTAGTGTATCGTTAATTAGGTTTTGATTTTATTGTAACGTACAAAACATAAGCTCTGGTCAAAACTATTGACCATGAAATGCTTTACTGAAAACGTGGCACGATCAAATAAATCAATTTTAAATATCCGCCATGTGAGGAGTCGTAGAAATCGACGTGCGTGCATGACACGATGTATGAATGTTGAGGAAGCGAGAGAAGTATGTCAGGAAAGAAAAGTGTGGCACTCATTATTTCTGCGTATTCCTTCGGGGAGACGGCGTGATAGTTAGTTAGTTAGATTAACAAAATCAAGTAAATTTTTATTTAAAAATAACAGAATTGAAATGAAAATGAAATTTAAAAAGAAGGTAATGGCGTTAATATGAGAATTTGAAACACTGTAAAATCCACTTTATTTAATATATATTTTTACAAAATAAAAATATTATCCACAATATATGTCGGAGCAAGTGAAAGAAGAAGAATACCGAAGAATTAGAAGAATAATTGAGCATTATTGTTTGTACATAATGGAGTTCTAGTGCCAACCCTTATGAATGGAAGTGAAACTTAGAGCTGGCAAAAAAGGATGAAATTAGGAAAAAAAGCCGTAGAGTTGAGATCACTGAGAAGAATGTGGGGAAAACGATATATGATAGAATACCGAACGACGAAATAAGGAAGAAATGTAAGGCACTCATACGTAAATTATTTATAAAAGGATCCCTCAGATGATTTGGACATATAGAACGAATGGATGAGAGAAAAATGGTTAAAATGTTGTATACAAGCAGTATGAGTGGAGAGGTCGTGGAAGATCAAGGTAAGCATGGCACGACCAAATTAATTAAATACTTAAAGGCGGTCACATTCGAAGTCGGAAAAATCGACCAACTTGCATGTTACGATGTATGAATGTGGAGGAAGCAAGAGAGGTATGTAAGGACAGATGGTAAGTTAGTTAATTAGTTTTTGTTTGTACATAAATTCACTTACACGATTCTTTACCGCCTCCCCAAGTAGTCGCGGCTCTGATGTAGTCTTCCCTATTAATCTGAGTGCGAATTCTCTAACGAGATGATACAGTCTCGGGTCCAGTATATCTCTTCCACGACAATCCATTGACAACAATGTCATTATCAATAAAAGCCATTGTAAATTGTAGTTAACCTGGAAAAGAGGAAACAAAATATTATTATCACACACCAAAGCTTGTGGAAAGCTTAAAATCAATATCTTAAAAGTTTTAATTGTATCTCAATAGAGACGAAGACGTAAACTGGAAACTGAACATGGATGATCAAGGTGTTTACAGGACTTATGACCTGTCATTGGTTGGGTTAAGCGCACGCTTTATGTAATTACAACATTCCCCATTCCACCTTTGTTTTTGTGATCATGCATGACAAATTTTTGGAAGATGTATATATACTTCAAAATCCATATTTATCTTCACGTGGCAGTTTCAGTCAGCCATCTATGTAGATTTGGTTGCACTAGTGAATTTTTTCAAGAATTAACCTATACAACCGACCCACTAACGCCATCTATGGAGAATGATTTTCGGCATTTAGCAAACTACCTTATTAACACAATGTGAAGGCTGTCGACCAACATATTGTTAGAAGCCGCTAGGAGTATTATTCCATTCTATATGCCAAAGAATTTTTGACCAGAATATTTGAAGACCAAATATTTGTGAATGTATACTTATACCTGTATACAAATTCTGGATTTACACCAAAGGGTGGTTAATTCTTTTATTCTAATCTTAAAAGTTATATATAAAGTAATTTTATTCAAATAACCTGCTTTATACTAATGTGGAAAGCAACAGGAGAATACCAACTTAAAAAGGCGCAAGTGGTATCTCAAGAATCAGCAAAATGTTAATTAACTTTGATACTAAAAAATATTGAGATCATCTCGTTATCCTTGAAATAATCAATGTTATCCTTAAGAACCAATGTTATCCTTAAGAACCAATGTTATCCTTAAGAATCAATGTTATCCTAAAGATAATCACCAGCAAGGATCGCAGTATTTTGGGAAATTAAAAATAAAACGAATAAAGGCCATCAGACGGCCTTCGTCATAGAAAGGCAACAGCTACGACTACCAAATCGAAGATCCCGGGTCGATGAGAGTGTGAAAAAAACGCTGTCTTTGTTCTGGTAGAATTCACGGGACAATTAATAGACAATAGCAATCAAATCGAATCAAATCAAATCAGTTCATTTTCTCAAAAGATATAAACTAACTAACTAACCATCACGCCGTCTCCCCGAAGGGGTAGGCAGAAAGAATGGACTGCCACACTTTTCTTTCCTGACATATTTCTCTCGCTTCCTCAACATTCATACATCGTGTCATGCACGCGCGTCGATTTCTCTGACTCCTCACATGGCCGACATTCAATATTTGATTTATTTGATCGTGCCACGTTTTCCTCGGTCTTCCTCTATTTCTGGTTCCATTTACATCATTAACATATAATTTTTTTACCATTCTTTCTTCATTCATTCTTTCCATATGTCCAAACCATCTTAATGATCCTTTCATTATTTTGTTCATGACACCATCATTCGCACCGCATTCACTTCTTATATTTTCATTCGGCACTCTATCATACACAGAGTATCCACACATTCTTCTAAGCGATCTCATTTCAACTGCATTTATTCTACTTTCATCCTTCTTTTGCCAGTTCCATGCTTCGCTTCCATACATAAGGGTCGGTAGAAGAACACCATTGTGCACTGCCATTCTAGCTTTTTTGATAGGTTTTTGTTTGCGATGACAACTTTAAGTGCACCATTCACTTTGTTGCCTGCCCCAACCCTTCTTTCAATATCCCTCTCCACTCGCCCATCTCTTGTAAACATACTAAAAAAAGATATTACAAACAATTATTATAGTTTATGACATATATTGAGAACAGGTAAAATATTTTATTTTATTTTATTTTGTTGTTGACGGAATTAATTCCAATACATTATTCATAATACAAATAAGTTACTTAAATCTAGGAACATTTTAAAACAGTAACAGTAAACAATTAGCCTAGGACAAGTTAAGAGGATGATCTGGAAGAGAGTAAAGAAGAAAGTTTCATAGATATGTATACCAGAGATGAGCAACAAGAACACGACTGCAATTAGCTAACGACATATTTGATTATATTGTGGAAGGATTACAAGGTACAAGTAGTCTCAGTGACAAACAAATAGTAAAATCTGAATCTGGTTTAGACAATTTAAGGGTTTGATGGAGGTCGATATTTTTTAAGTTTAGACAAAAAAGAATTTAGATTTAATCCAAAAAAATCTAAGTCTTGACAACAGTTTACAAGTCTAGTCATTCTAGGTATAGGTGCATTATATCCGTAGTTTGTTTTATGGAGATTTTCGTGAAAAAGTTTAATTTGCCTTAGATTCCGGGTGGGTACATTGAATTTTATATTTTCGAGAAGACAGGGTGCATCAAAGTATGAGTTTATTATTTAAAAAAAGGAGATTAAATCATTTTTATTTCTGCGATCAACTAATGGTGAAATATTTAGTAGCTTTTCCAAGTCAGAATAGGAGTAATCTTCTCTGTCAAGTCTGAGCATTCGACCAATTTTCCTTAGAAAACGATGTTGTACAGACTCAATATTAGAAATGTGAATTTCATAGTATGGGGACCAGACTACTGAAGCATATTCCAAGTGTGGGCGAACTAGGGCGCAATAGAGTGATTTGAGGGTGGAAATGTTTTTGAAGTCGGATGAGATTCTATTGATAAAGCCCAGAAAATATAACAAATATATAATACCAGGAACGCATGAGAGCTGGTTCGACAATAGGAATACAAGATACTCTCCAAAGTCAAGAGTATTTGTCTTCTGAACGTACTTTCACGAATATGAAAGACATCGATCTCCGAGGCGATCATGTTCAGCAGTCTATTTGCTCTCCCCACCGGCATAGCCAGAGGCAGGTTGGTTCTGCATGCTGGGAGATAAAACAGTCAGTGCTGACGCTGTCGATGATAACCATCCGGAACCTAAAGATGGATAGCCTCCAAGATGACGGAATTCTCAAAAAATACCCTGATAAGTCTGAAGAAATTGGTATGTGGGCACCCATCCCTCCTTATCTATAAACTATTGGTCCCCAGCATGCCCAAGTCGAATGCAGCGAGAGTGCAAAAGACTACCTTCCTATCACATGTCATGAGAATCAGCAATAGAATAGCTAAAAAGGTTAATATACTACTTCAAATAACCTGTTGTATACTTAAATGTGGAAATCAAGGGGCAACTACCACCTTAAAGGCCCAAGTGGCATACTCAGAACCAGTAAATATATTAGACTTTGCTACAAACTAATCCCTAGTAGGATTAAAACATTAAAAAAGTCAACCCATTAATTTAATGCTTAATACGAATGAAAATTGACGACCTTCGTGGCAGAGTGGTAAGATCTCTGACTACCATACCGAAGGTCCAGGGTTCGATTCTTGGCGATTGCAGTGTGATTGTCACACTGTCTTTGGTCTGGTGTAGAATTCATGTGTCAATAAATTGGCGATAGATAAGCTACCTATCACATGTCATAAAATCAATATATTAGCTAAAAACAAATTGTATACAGTGATTGAGTTCAAACTACCAAAAAAACCCTCTGTTTTCTAGAAGTTTAATGATATTTCATGGGAATGACATGTTTCATCTTTCTAAGGCATTATCAAAGTATAATATACTCGTATGATATAATTCGCCTTCGAAATAAAGGAGAATGAGAAGCAGCATCAATGGTTTGCTTAATGTTTATAAAAACAATTAATTTAAATAAGTTTCCTAATCTTTTAATATTCAATTTGGTGTTGCACTCTTTTGCATATTTATGAAGGAATGCATTGTATGTTTTTCCTGATAAACATATTATCTACTAACGTCAAGTCTAGAGGTCATTGTATAATAATTTAATATAATTCTACCTAATTCAATGTTATTTGTTTTTAGTAGATACAAATACACAAAACAGACACATTTTCATATACATAATAAATAAATGTCAATGATTTTTTTTGTTTGTTTCTTAAATTAAATTGAAAAAAGTTGTTTCGAGTGCTTTTGGGTCTACAATGTCTTTAGTATTTCCATCTTCTGTATTTTTTCGGCTGTCCATGGTAAAAGTATGAATTTTCCAGATTCAATCCACAGACTTGAAGCGATCGATCGACCTTATAAATTACGTCTGATGGTCATTGAGAATGCAGAGCGAATCAGAAACTGCAATCGTTTAAAATAAAATGGCATTTCAACAGAAAATACGCGGAATCAATCAAATTGCTATTAAGAATCGTAACATCAAAGACGTTTGGCATCACTTTTTGACAGCGAGCCTAGTTCCATCGCACAATCGCGGTGGATTCATGTTGCGAAGAAGACAATTATTGCTGCGCCGATTTTGAGTGATAGTTTGTGCAACTGGATTGGATAATTTTAAATCTCATCCGCATTTATGACGCTGTCAATCGATTTGTAGGTGACACATTCACCTGCAATTTATTCCTGGATTGGGTAGTTGATTGTATAGTATTTATATGTAATAGTAGGAAATGCATTTTTATTATTCACAATTATTTTCGGCCTGTTCTTGACTGAGTTCGGTAAAACATCATCGGTCGAGATCCCGATTAAACGATAATTAAGAACAGGTTACGTTTTGCACAATTTAGTTGCGTGTGGCCTTGTGGGCCGAACGCAGATCATCGACTCGCGACTTCCTTGGTACTGTCACCCTGACCTTCCCAACCACGCCGGCTGGACTTTCCACATGCCGGCATGTGAGAATGTATAATACGTATGTACAGATGTGTCCAAATTATTAGAACTAAAATATAAAAAAATAAAAATAAAAGTCATTGTGAAAAAATTAAAAAAAAAATTAAAAAAAAATTTATATAAGTCTTTCTACAATATGCTTCTAAATATCTGTGTATTAATAATTGTCTCATATAATGTCATTGATTAGTAATATATGGCTTATGTAAGTATAATACTACCGGAGCAGGAAGATTTTTATTAGCAAATTGAATTTCATTAATTTGAAAAAAAAGAAAATTGAAAGAAAAGGGTAGTAGGGCTACGACGGGGTATGTTTTGCTGGAAAGTATGCTTCTACAAAATGTCGTAAGGCGCCATGTTGCATTTACAACAGCTACACTACTATTAAGTCCAACTCTCTAGCGTCCACGAGAGGTCTTTTTAAAGACCCCGCGAACCCCGGGCAATGTGGCACATATTACTTAGTGCCATAGCAGATATAGAGAAGAGGAATGGCGAGCTTTCAGCGCCATAAAACTGGATACACCCAACTAAGGGAAGGTAACCCCGACAGAAAATCATTCAGAGAAGGCAAGGGATACCACTCTGGATATTTTCCCCAGGTCATCACTATGAGAATGACAGTCAACGTTGGGGAGACCTGACAGGACACAGAAAGAAGAATAATTTGAAGTTATAAAATATCCAGTTTAATATTGTTAAAAACGTCTTTAATTATAGAAGGTTCATAAAATATATATGGGAGCGTTATATTTCGCTTCTTCTTCTTCCTTGTTGTAGGCCTATGTGGTCTGTTCTCCAGAGTGTTGCTCCTCCTATGAGGTAGACTCCCAGCTGTCCTTCCATCTTTTAGGAGGTTTTCCACGAGGACACATCCCTTGAGACTAATTATGTAGTGCAATATAGGGGAGTCTGTTGGTGTTCATTCTTTGAACATGCCCATTCCAGTCCCCTTTTCGCTGGCTGCTCCATCTTATAATATCATCAACCTCACATATCTCTCTTATTCAGGTGTTCCACACGCGATCTCTCAGTGTCTCGTCACACCACGAATTAAGTGCTCCATACGAAAGTGTACATAATTCATAGTTGTATACTATGGATCAAGAAACAATTTTTAAATCACGTTCTGCTTCGAAACTTAATAATTAAAAAAATGTAATGTAGATAATATTAGAAAACCAGATCGAACATTACTCTAATATAAAAGCAACTACACACTTCATATGAATTAAAGTGTTTTACCGGAAATAATCTAATCCACCCCGGTGTCATAAACTCTAGATCATAGATGTCTCATAAATGAATTCTATTGCCATATCAAAATACTAATTTTAGATAAGCACAGGATCTTATATATTCGTAAGCCCAGATTATTTAAGGGCTCAAGAAAAGGACTCCGGTGGTATCAAAGTGACAAATCATGTAAAACCACCCTTCCACGAGAGTGATCTATCTGAGATTATAACCTTTCGGATTATATAGGTAGGTAGGTGCTTGGTACGATCAACAAATACCTTTGTAATATATTTGGGTGCTAAGCTTCTATTTGAAATTCTTTATATTAGGTCCTTACATATGAAATTGGCGTTTTGTATGGGAGGAACATAAAGTTGATTTTTTTTAATATAATATATTTATTTAATCAAAGTATGTACCATTGCTATCTATGCACTTTTGCCATTTAATAGGTAGTTCATCGATCCCTTTACTAAAAAAAACCATTCGGACGGGAATCAATAAAATCTTTGAAGTCGGTTTGGACTGCTCCATCGGAGTTGAATTTTTTCCCTTGCAAGAAGTTATCCAAATTTCGAAAAAAATAGTAATCTGTTGGGGCAAGGTTCGGAGAGTTCGGTGGATGTCTTGGACATTCCAATTGAAGCTCTTCTAATTTGGTAGCCGTCTGTTGTGCAGTGTGTGGTCTAGCGTTATCATGAAGCAGCAGTGGCCTAGAGCGATTAACCAGCCTCGGTTGTTTAGCAGCTAGCTTTTCCATCATGGTTTGCAGTTGCTGACAATAGACATCTGCCGTAATCGTCTGGCCAGATTTAAGAAAGCTGTAGTGAACGACACCAGCACTAGTCCACCAAACGCTCACAAGTAACTTTTTTGGAGTCAATTTTCGCTTGGGGCATGGTTTGGCTGGTTCGGCAGGGTTCAGCCATTGCGATGAGCGCTTCCGATTATCATACAGGATCCACTTTTCATCACAGGTAATGATTCGATTCAAAATCCCTTCATTATTGTGCCCGTTGAGTAATGCAACGCAGCAGTCAACGCGCGTTTGTTGATTTGCTTCACTCAATTCGTGTGGTACCCACCTTTCAAGCTTTTTCACCTTCCCAATTTGCTTCAATTGGATTAAAACAGTTTTATCACTAACACCGCAGCCTGCAGCTAACTCGGACGTGGTTTGCGATGGATCCGCTTCCACAATAGCCTTCAATTCTTCATTATCAACTTTGGTCTCCGGCCGTCAACGGGGCTTGTTCTGCAGGTCGAAATTTCCAGAACGAAAACGTTGGAACCAAAAACGCACTGTGTTTTCTTTTGCGGTACCGTCGCCATACACATCATTAATCCTTCGAGCCGTTTCTGCAGCACTGGTGCCACGGTGGAACTCGTACTCGTAAATAACGCGATATTTCAAGTTTTCCATTTTGTAAACTGAGTGACGCAAAGAAAAAAAACAATTGAGGAAAAAACAAATGAATCATAATTTTCGAAACACAAATACTTGAGTAAATAGCTGTATAAATTTGAATTTGGAATTCCTAACCAAACAGAAGATATTTGAGATCAAAGTTGCCAGTACGGCAAAACGCCAATTTCATATGTAAGGACCTAATATTATAAAACTACTGTTCTATGGGAATGACATGCTTCGCCTTGCAAAAGCATTATCAAATGTTAATCGTGCTAAGGCATTTGATAATGCATTTGCAGGGTGAAAAAAAACTCTTTTTATCTTGATGACATAATCGAAATTTAAAATAATTAAGACACTTAATGCGTTTTCGAAAATGTATGCGTAATAATTAAGATCTTAATTTAAATAAAAACATGACAGGTCACGTTTATGCGTAAATCTGTAGCTGAGAGTGATTAAGTTATAAGTGATTTGTTCGAAATGAGTTAGCACCTGTTATTTGGTGATTTACTCCACCAACCAAGAAAATACTTTTTTTTATTGCTTCATAGTTCCATTGACATATTCGAAATATAAAACAATCCGTGCTGACCACCCGACAAACCAAGACTAAGTGAAAAGTGACAATAACAACGAGAACGCACCGCTCCTGTGACCCAACTTGTATGGGCAAGTTTGCGTGCGAGTCGGCACGGGTTACACTGTTCCAAATAAGTAAAAAAATGTTTTGAGTGTTTTAGGCCCAAATTAATAAAACATTATCCGATGCATTGTAAATTTAAAACTTAAAAAAAATGGACACCCTGATATACATAATATGTTATCATCGACACAGTGTCAATTATACATATAATATGTGTGGATACTCCGTGTATGATAGAGTGTCGAATGAAAATATAAGAAGTGAATGCGGTGCGAATGATGGTGTCATGAACAAAATAATGAAAGGATCATTAAGATGGTTTGGACACATGGAAATAATGAATGAAGAAAGAATGAATGAAGAAAGAATGGTAAAAAATTATATATTAATGATGTAAATGGAACCAGAAATAGAGGAAGACCGAGGAAAACGTGGCACGATCAAATAAATCAAATATTGAATGTCGGCCACGTGAGGAGTCAGAGATATCGACGCGCGTGCATGACACGATGTATGAATGTTGAGGAAGCGAGATAAATATGTCAGGAAAGAAAAGTGTGGCAGTCCATTAATTCTGCCTACCCCTTCGGGGAGACGGCGTGATGATTTGTTAGTTAGTTATATAGTGTATACGGCACACAGTGTATATAATAAAATTTGGTCAGTGTTTTTGCAAGTAGTTGAGTCATGGACCCTCAAAATCATCAATATGAATAGGCTAGAGGTATTCGAGATGTGGATACATCATAGAATCCTAAACATTCCATGGACCGACATGGTTTACATTTAATATAAATACATAAATTTATACTGTTTGTATTAGAATATCTGTTGAGTTAAAAAACTGATGTGATTTGATTTGATATGTATATTTGTTAAATTCCCTCAGTTTGTTAGCATTACGAAATGCCCGCAATACGATATGTTAAAATAACAGATTCTGGGATGTAATCAGTTATTAAGTTATAAAAAATATGTGTCCAATAATTTTGAACGCGTCTGTACGTACCTACAACGAAATGTCGTTAACCGACTGCACCTTCTTATTATATTTACTTTCCATTTCCTTGTTGTTATTTTTATTCTTGCATACATAATTATTTTCCGACGTCAAGTCAAGATCGTCTGCGTGCGTATTGTTATTTATGCGATTGGATTAAAATCATTATGCATATAGAATCAAAGTTATATATTATATTATATTATTTCAACAGGATTATATTTAAAATCAGAAATGCATTATGCGCAATTTTAATTAATATATGTATGTTAAATAGGATGAAAAGCTACTAATTTAGAACTCGCAAAAGAAGGTTGAAACTAGAATAAATGCGATGTTTATGAGATCTTATTAATTAATAAATGAAAACATCTATCTTGTAGGAGTTTTATTAAGTTGTTTATGGAATGACATATTTCGCCCTTCTAATGTATTATCAAGCATTTGATAATGCCTTAGAAGGGCGAAACATGTCATTCCATAAAAAAAAAACTTAATAAAACTCCTGGAAGACAGACGTTTTAATTTATATTAATTATTTCATATGGAGTTTAATATCATGGTTCAAGAAAAAATAAATAATATATGAGATATCTTAATCGAGTGGTAGTCTAAAGGATAGAATGCTTGGCTTCTGATCCTGGGGACTTGGGTTCAAGCCTGGACACGACCGGATTCCTTCTTCATAATAATGAGCTATTTTTTGCTCACATTGAAGATTGTAAAATAAATCCTAATATCATTGATTTAAATCCTTGGTGTATTTAAAAAATCTGTTAAATGTAAATGTTATTTATTAATTTATATTTAAAACCGTATCTTTGGTGTATTCAAATTACGTAATGCAAAATTATGTTATGCTAATGATATAAAATCTCCACATAATAATGTGCTAAATGCCTGCCCCAACCCTTCTTTCAATATCCCTCTCCACTCGTCCATTTTTTGTCAACATAAATAACTAACTAACCATCACGCCGTCTCCCCGAAGGGGTAGGCAGAAAGAATGGACTGCCACACATTTTTTTTTCCTGACGTATTTCTCTCGATTCCTCAACATTCATACATCGTGTCATGCACGCGCGTCGATTTCTCTGACTCCTCACATGGCCGACATTCAATATTTGATTTATTTGATCGTGCCACGTTTTCCTCGGTCTTCCTCTATTTCTGGTTCCATTTACATCATTAACATATAATTTTTTTTACCATTCTTTCTTGATTCATTCATTCCATATGTCCAAACCATCTTAATGATCCTTTCATTATTTTGATCATGACACCATCATTCGCACCGCATTCGCTTCTTATATTTTCATTCGACACTCTATCATACACAGAGTATCCACACATTCGTCTAAGAGATCTCATTTCTAATAACATACTACCCAAATACACGAACTCATCTACTTGCTCCAATTTTTCACCATTCACGCTAATGTCTGTCATGATTTCTTATTTTTCAAAAATCATTACCTTGGACTTATTCACATTCATCATCAGATCATTTCGCACGCATACCTCATACTATCCACCAGGACTTTATGCTCGTTGTCTGCAAGTTAGACAGCGTCATCCGCATACAAGAGACAGCTTACTGACACTCCGTTCATTTTGGCATCTACATCCAACCCTTTCAGCTCTTTTATACATGGAATCCTAGTAAGTACAATAATAGGTATATAATGAATAAGTGACTCCAATTAAAATAGGTTTCATATTGTATGTTTTAAATTTTTTTTTGTTTTTTTTTTTTTATGAGATTTGAGCTCCCAAGAATAATACATCTCATCTGTGAAAAGATTAAAGGACAATCCCCTTAGATAATAACCGATCGGAATGTTTGAATAAGTGGTTGCCACGGTCAACGACTGGTATGCCAGTGGTAGTCCATTACTAATTTAAAAGACAAAAAAACATTAATCTTACATTCCATAGATTCATTGATATTCTTGAATTACAAGTAGCATTCGTGTTTCATATTGTTTTTAATATAGACCTAAAACTGAGAATACTCCTCATCAAGACCTATGTATGGAGTATCTTGATGTACGGCTGCGAGAAATGGTGCCTATCCGAATGAGATAAACGGAGACTAGAGGCTTTTGAGATGTGGTCCTATAGAAGACTATTAGGAATTTCCTGGAGAGACAACATCACAAATTAGGAGGTTCTCCAAAGAATCAAGGGAGGAAGGCACCTGCTCAGGACCTTGTCCGAAAGACGTGCAAGATGGATCGGCCATGTAATACGACAAGAAGGCCTCTTGCATGCCATAATGGAGGGTATGACCGAGGGGACAAACTCTAGGGGACGCCCACGCCGAGAGTACCTGGAGGACCTGTTGGTGGACGTGCGCTGCTCATCATATGCAGATTTCGAAAGAGCCGCACAAGACAAGGAAGAATGGAAGAGAAGAAAAGAGGAAATTGCTGCAAACCAATCCCAGGATTGAAACATATTTTTTATTTTATTTTTTAAATCAAATTAAATTTAAATTCTAAAATGAAAAATTATAATTAGATCAAATTTTTTACAACATTTTGAAGTTCTTGCTAGAGTTGATTGTTTTAAGTGCCTAATTACAGTTATTTAAAAAAACGGTGGAAACGTGGAATATAAATTAAATTAACACAAAAGACCGGATGAGTCCAGCTGACAACATGTGCACATCTTAAAGAACATTGTGTGTTTTATTATTTTTATTTTGTTATTTTATTTTATATCATTGCATTTTATATTATTTGCTTTAGATTGATTTTGTGCACGTTGGACGATCGAAGGGTGCGCGGGAGATGCCTATTGGTGGCGATGCGGTTCGAAACCCACCATATCGCGTCTCCCGCAGCGGGAAGAGAGAAGGATGTGGCAGTCCATTTTTTCTGTTAGTTATGACAATCACATTATTCATAGTTATTTGGAAAATATGTAAAATTCCATATTATATCATTAACTAGTTGCAACACGTGAAATATTCACGGAAGTAAACTAAATTCTACATTAAGTTTCATGGTTTGTTTATTTGTTATATGTCACACAATAATAATCAGAACCCAATTTAAATTAATCCTGAAATGTTCTTGGGCATGCGCATCGTGTGCATTTCGCTCGCTTTCTCATATTAAAAATATTCTCGTACTCTTTATTAGACGACATGCGGGTTTTTACCTACTTATTTTATGATACGAATAAAAACGTCTGTTTTCTAGCAGTTTTGTTTCGTGGATTTGATTTGACCAAACATTTGATAATGCTTAATTAGGCGAACCAAGTCTTTTCCGTAAAATAAAAAAAATATTCTATAAAACGTATGTTTTCATTCGTATTAATTAGCCAATTAAGAATATGTTTGAAAATCAGGTAGCTAGCACGTATCTTTTACTATTAAACTATAACAAATATAAAATATACGAGTATATAATACTTATTTACTAATACCAACAGCAGATCATTGCAATTATTTGTTCAACTCATTAAAATCAATAATTCAATGTCAATGATCTTCAAATATGTTTACTCTGATACCTATACGTACAAATTTCTTAGCGCAGAATTGTGAAAATAATATCGAACAGCCACTGACTATTACGTCTATATTGCGTGAATAAACTATTAGCTAGTAGTTATCTAGTTTTTATAACTCCGATATATAAAAGTAATATAAAAAATATTACATAATACATTTTTTGTCCTTTGAATTTCATAGCTCAACAGTGTTAATTAACTATACAAACTATATAGCTAACCAATAACAGTGAGGTAATACGGATAAGCAGAGAAGATGGACAAGAATTTCCATCCTCAAACATATACATATCTTAGATTAATTTACATCCAAAAAATGTTTCATATATGCTCTCCGATTGTTTGAACTTTGCCCGAATATAATTATTTTATTATATTTACTTTGGGACTTTTTCTCGGCTTTTCCATTTACACAATCCAATTTTCGGTAGTCATGCTTTATTATCTTTTTTAATGTTTACAAAATTTTTTCAATCGGGTGGTGGTCTAGGGGATAGAACGCTTGGCTTCTGATCCAGGGGACTTGGGTTCGAGCCTGGACACGACCAGATTCCTTCTTCATAATAATGAGCTATTTTCTTCTCATATTGAAGATTGTAAAATAAATTCTAATACCATTGATTGAAACCTTTGGTATTAGTCTTTTTTTTTTTTAAAAAGATATATTTTGAAAATATTTTTTTTACCCCGTAGAAATGAGATCACTAAGAAGAATGTGCGGGAAAACGTTGTATGATAGAATACCGAACGATGAAATAAGAGTGAAATGTAAGGCAGATGACTGCATCATGGATAAAATTAAAAAGGATCCCTGAGATGGTTTGGACATATGGAACGAATGGATGAGAGTAGAATGGTAAAAAAATTGTACGCAAGCAGCGTGAGTGGAAAAGAAGCCGAGAACGACCGAGGAAAATATGGCATGACCAAATTAATCAATTACCAAAAGGCGGCCACATACGAAGTCGGAATAATCGAAGTGCGTGCATGGTACGATGTATGAATGTAGAGGAATCCCGAGAGGTATGCCAGGACAGAGCATTGTGGCGATCCATCCTCTCTGCCTACCCCTCAGGGGAAATGGCGTGATAGTTAGTTAGTTGGTTTTCTTTATTTTTTTACAATACATTTTTATACATGTTTAAAATATTTGGGCCTCTCTGTGAAGGTGGAGTATGGAGAGTGAGGTATAACCAGAAGCTAAAGGACTTTACAAAGAACCCAACATAGTGAAGTTTATAAAAATACAGCCTCTTAGATGGTTGGGACACCTCCAGCGAATGGAAGAAGATCGAATCCCAGAGCAGATTCTCAGTACACGACCAGATGGAAAGCGAATTGTAGAAAGACCAAAACTGAAGTGGATGGATGGTGTGGAGGGTGTTACAAACTGGAGAATGCGGGCGATGAATTCTGGAGAGTGGCGAAGAATTCTGGAGGAGGCTGGGGCCCATAGTGGACTGTAGCGCCAATGTTGTTGTTGTTGTTTATACACGTTTGTATATGTTGTAGGTACATCGTTTTTATCATCCAAGTGTTTCTTCTTCTTCTTCTTTTTCCTTATTGTAGACCTATGGGGTCTGTTCTCCAGAGAGTTGCTCTTCCTGTGAGGTAGATTCCTAGCTGTCCTTCCATCTTTTAGGAGATCTTCCACGAGGACGAGTCCCATGAGGTTGATTATGCAATGCTATATAGGGGAGTCTGGTGGAGTCCGAACATGACCGTACTAGTCCCTTTTTCGCTATCTGCTCTATCTTATAATATCCTCAACCTCACATATCTCTCTTATTCTGGTGTTCTTCACGCGATCCCTCAGTGTCCTTTCTGCTATCGCCCTCAGTGTCTTCATTTCGGAAGTCCTCAAAACTTGTTTGGTCCTTACTGTGTCTGCCCTTGCTTCGACGCCATATGTCTTACGCATGCTTTATAGATTCGCATCTTATTCTTAATGGCCATGTCTTTGTTTTTCCATATTGTGGATTTTAGAGCCCCAGAGTAAATGAAAACCACGTAAATGAAGACTATTTGATTCATTGCGGGAACATACTCCAAAACATAATGATAAATTACGAAATAAGATAGATCTGCGATAAAGAAGATGGGGAAAACTGAGAAGAATTGACTAGAGAGATTATGTAGGAAAGCGTATTCTGAAAGAATGATTAGCAAAGCCGTAAAGTTCCTACCAACAGACAGCCGACCTCTAGGAAGACCACACAAAATATGGCGAAAAAGCCAGGCATCTACATCCCAGGACCAGGCTCCGAGATATGAAAGGACACAGTCCTAAAGAAAGCAGAAGAAGACGAATATCTTAGTTTTTGTAGGTACGTTGGTATTGAAAAATCTCCCTGTTAGTATTCACTACAAGAATAGCAACGTTGGATTTTAGAAACTGAATAAAACTGAAGGCATCACTATTTGTTCAGCATTTTCAAAGTGTGCTCTTGGGGTAGGTAATTAATTTAATAAAACGGGGCTCTTTTCAAATAAATTATCAAATAAATAAATGCATAAAATAAATGACACCTACATAAGCGGCGTCTTAACTGCCAAGTAAAGAAAAATGGAAAAAAAGTCGTAAGAACGCCTCCTAAAAAACATCGCATTTAAAGTTCTTAAAACGAAACACAAATGTTTTTACCTGAATTAATTTGGATTAATTTTACGGAAATAGTTATCAAGGGCATGGCAACACAGAATAATAATACACTTATTACAATAAACACGTAATTTTATCATTTGCTTGATGCTAACGTCTACATTTGTATATGCGTTTACAATGTAAATTATGAATTAGCATTTTTCAAGCACATTGTCGGAGACCATTTTTTGTTGAGTTTATAAAGTTCGACATAGAAGACTAATAACTTACATAAAGTCTGACTTGTGTCATATTATTTTTTTCTTCAATTAATTTTGTTATTTACGGGCATGCGTTCGCTCCATCATGACGTATGGAATAGAGGTCAGAGCCGATACCAATAAACCTTTTATAAGGTCCATTTACACTGGACAGTCATCAGCCGATACCGACACGTCACGATAAAAATAGCCTTGAATCTCACAGACTCGTTATCTCAAATGCTATAATCAAATCGCTGTCGGGGGTTGCCGAAGAAAGCACCTTCTTCTTCTTTGCTAGCCGTCTTCCCTCTACTGCTGGATATAGGCCTCTTCCAATTTCTTCCACTCGTCTCTATCCTGCCCCCTTTGTATCCAAGATTTTCCAACCCTTTTAATAATATCATCGGTCCATCTCATCGGTGGCCTTCCGACACTTCGCCTATTTTCCCATGGTCTCCAACTGAGTATCCTGGGTGCCCATCTGTTGCCACCCTGTCTAGCCAAGTGTACAGCCCATTGCCATTTCAATTTTGCCACTCGGTCCATGACGTCAGCAACCCTGGTGCGGCGTCTGATTTCTTCATTTCTTATGCGGTCACGCAAGCTCACACCAAGAATCTGTCTTTTTCATGGACCTCTGTGTACACTTGAGCCTGTGGACACTTTTTGCTGTAAGAGTTGTCGTCTCTAGTCCGTATGTCATCATGGGCAGTATACACATATCGTAGACCTTTCTTTTGAGACAAACCGGTATTTCAACATTTTCAAAGACATGTCTCAGTTTACCAAAGGCAGCCCAACCCAGTCCAACTCTTCGAGGTAGCTCTGCAGTTTTGAAAGCACCTACCTACATTAAATTGACACTTAATAAATAATGATCAATATTTTTCAGGATGTGTTTCCCACAGTATACCATTTTACTACCAATTAAATTCGCCGCGGAGAAGGCGATTATCTCGAAATTTAAATATAATATGAACGGAATCGGCATTAATTAAAAGTAACATGACACCATCAAAACAAACAAAACGATTAATTGCTCAATGCAAACGCGTGACGTGTCGGTATCGGCTGATGATGGACCTTTAGAGTAGTAGAAATGCGAACCTTACGCTCCATCGCAAGCAAAACCCTCAGAGATCGGATCATAAATGAAACGATAAGGTCTGTCTGTGGTGTTGAGGACATAGTAAGATGGGAAAGAAACAGAAGGCGCCTTTGGAGCTAAGCTTTAAGCTTAGGAGAAAAAGCTTTACTCTAAACTAACTAACTAACCATCACGCCGTCTCCCCGAAGGAGTAGGCAGAAAGAATGGACTGCCACACTTTTCTCATATTTCTGACATATTTCTCTCGATTCCTCAACATTCATACATTGTGTCATGCACGCGCGTCGATTTCTCTGACTCCTCACATGGCCGACATTCAATATTTGATTAAATTGATCGTGCCACATTTTTCTCGGTCTCTATTTCAGGTTCCATTTACAACGTTAACATATTATATAATTTCTTTACCATTCTTTCTTCATCCATTCTTTCCATATGTCCAGACCGTCTTAATGATCCTTTCATTATTTTGTTCATAACATCATTATTCGCACCGCATTCACTTCTTATATTTTTATTCGACATCATAAACTTAGTATCCACATATTCGTCTAAGAGATCTCATTTATACTGCATTTAGCTTTACTCTTTATTTTTTAAAAGGTTTTCCGCTTATTCTCGGAAATATCTTTTTATATTTAAAGATGAGCCACTTGGTATTTAAATTTAGTTTTAAATTACCTTAATCACTGAATGGGACATGCTACTAGAGATAAATTAAATATGTGTGGTGAATAACAATTGCACCTCCATTATTGCTAAGGCAGGACATTATTTGATGATACATCAACAAGTTAAAATATCTCACTCTCATAAAATATAATTCAACTTCTTTTTTTTTTTATGTACACAACAGATCGTTTGGACCCAATTACTGTATACATATTTATTTTTTAGCTATTATATTGATTCTCGCGACATGTAATAGATAGCCAATCTATCGCCATTTTATTACGTGAATTCTACACCAGACCAAAGACAGTGTGACAATCACACTGCCATCGCCGGGAATCGAACCCAGGACCTTCGGCATGGAAGTCAGAGCTCGTAACCACTCTGCCACGAAGGTCGTCAAACTACGTTTTCTTAAATATAGAAAATTTAAGATGCTTATAAATACATACTCGTATTAGGAAAAACCGTTCCGAAAAATAAATAGTAAACAAAAAATTGATTATATTTTAAAACATTATACGATTCGCAAAGGATCCCTGAGATGGTTTGGACGAATGAATGAGAGTAGAATGGTTAAAAAGTTGTACACAAGCAGCGTGAGTACCGTAAAAGAAGCCGAGGACGACCGAGGAAAACATGGAATGACCAAATTAATCAATTACTAAAAGGCGGATACATTCGAAGTCGGAATAATCGACGTGCGTGCATGGTACGATGTATGAATGTAGAGGAAGCCCGAGAGGTATGCCAGGACAGAGCATTGTGGCGATCCATCCTCTCTGCCTACCCCTCTGGGGAAATGGCGTGATGGTTAGTTAGTTAGTTAGTTAGTTACTTCTATGAAATAGTCACGACAGCTGTATCGCCAGGCTAAGCCAACCAACGGTATCTTCAGATGTTTAGACAAACTTCAGTTGTTTGTAACATCTGTTGATGCCAACATAGGTTGGCGAAACAGCTATCGCGATATTTTCATAGAAATTAATAAATTAATTGTGATAGTATTACAACAGTGTTTCAATTAAACAGTTAATAACGTTGAAATATATAACGTTGTGTTTCAGTTCATTGTTACACGCAACGATGCCAACATAGGTTGGCGAAACAGCTGTCGCGATGATTTCATAGAAATTGACACGTTAAAATAACATCAGTTCATTATGTTGAAGTATCGTATTAGTAAACGACAATCTTTAGTTGTTTGTAACACCTGATGATGCCAACTAAGTTTGGGGAAACAGCTATCGCGACGATTTCATGGAAATTAATTAAAAATATATTATACGTATTTTAACATTGTTTCTAAATCAAAATAGTTACTAATGTTGTAGTATAATGTATCTAATATATGTTTCGGCCAAAACAATAATAGTGAAACAAAGAGTACAATTGAAAATGCCAGAATAATGGAAATTATTAAAAACAGATTTTAAAAGTATTAAATATTTAATACACCAAAGGTTCCCAAACTTTTTTCATCCCATAGACCCCTCGCTGATTTCTGCTATTTTGTGTAGACCCCCTGCTTTAATAATATTGATCTTTTTACAAATTCATCTAGAACTATATAATGAGTTTTTGATTCTGACACAGAGCTACTTACTTTGATAGGGTTTACTGTAAAAAAGAAGTTTTTTAGTTACACATTTTAACTGTTAAATTTACAACATTGTTGTAATATTATACCACAATGTTGTATTATACACTTTTTAAGAATATCGCGATAGCTGTTTCGCCAACCGATGTTGTCATCAGTTGATGGAGCAGCTGTCGGGACATTCATAAAAAATGTGTATAATAAAAAATTGTTACATTAAAACAGTATTGTAAATTTAACAGTTAATAATGTTGAAGTATCATGGTGTTTCGGCCAAAATTTTGACAAACAATTATTAATTAAAACGAAACAAAATGCAAATCCAAGATTTTTAAATAAAATAAAAACACAAACAAATCAATGTTCTAATAGGATGGATGAGCCTGGTGCTATAATATCAAAATATCCTCAATTTTTTTTTCAATTGTTATAGACCCCTTGCAAGTCGTAATCGACCCCTGGGAGTCGATATAGACTAGTTTGGGATCCACTGGAATAAACGATACATCAACCATAGAGTACTTTATTTGAACCTATATTCATAGAGAAAAAGAGCTAAAGACTCGAAAGAGTACATTACCATTTATCTGTGCAGCAGTGCAGAAAATGCTACAAAATCGGTATATTTATCGTCATAATCGCATTCAAGGTTGTGCGATATGTGAGCTATATAATGTGATATGTTAGCATCCATAATACTCAGCGTGTTAGCATCTAAAATACTTAAATATATTTGAATAGTTTTTTCAATTTTAAGTACAAAATATATTTTAATTTGGTTGGCGGGAAATGCAATGTTCGCACACCAAGGACAAATGTTTTATTCGCGGGTATTTTAATCTGTTTTTTTTTAAATATTATATAAATAATTCAGCACAATAAACATTTATTTATTTATTTATTATTTAAAAATATATTTTTTAGAAAGGAATGTGAGCAGAATTTATGCACCTCGGTAAAATAAGTACTCGTAATATTAATGCTATGTATTGGGATTTCTCTTCCTCAGTGTGAGCTGTGATAATAGATCGTAATATTAATGCTATGCAATGGGATTTATCTTCCTCAATATGAGCTGAAATAATAGCTAGTAATATTAATATTATGTATTGGAATTTCTTAGTAGAAATTCATTGTAAATATATAATTAAAAAAAAAACAATCTTGTAGATGATTGCGACTGCCGAAACTGTCCGCAGCTAATTGCCAAAATCTTTTAATAAAAAGGTTGTTGGGAATTCATTAATATTTATTATATAAAAAAAAAATATATTGGGTAATTTGTAAAAGAAGTTTTTAAGTTGTCATTACCACAGAAATGCCATCTATTATATAAAACGTCATAATATGAGGAACTAAAAATTGTTACCGCAATGGAGGATTGAAGTAGAAAAAATGTCGCCTTCTTCTATGACAGAGTCTGCTAATGGATTCTAATCGTCCTTTCTTGGATCTTCGAAATGCTTTTCTTAAGGAATTCGTCAAGTCATGTTTCTGTAAACGCCAACTTCAAATATTATTTTCCGTGATACAAAATTGTCTGCCATCCGCACAGTTATCGGTGGTTTCTTCAGAATGCACTTAAAATTTTAATCATGGCATGTACTCGTATGTTACGTATTACTAGATTCACTTGATTTTTTTTCAAGTTTCTCCTCTTTCAAGAAATGGAAAATGAAGCACAAAATATAACTGTCAGAAATTACAACGCGTAGGTTACAATAACACCAATAATTATAATGTTGCCATTTCGCTAATCGCCTGTAAATCGAGTGAATTTATGACTTGAGACTTTGTAACTTGAATATGAGGCGATTGCCTTATTTACGCGTCGAATTTTTAAATGAAAACGTCACCTTATTCTTCTCTCTAGATATCTCTTAACTGCTGAATGTAGACCTTTTCGAACAGTCCATTTTTTCTGTCTTCTGCGACTCTATCCATCTTCTTCCCGCGGAATTATCCCGTCAGCCATATAAACAGCGTGATGGTTAGTTAAAAGATAGTCGATTTTCATTTTTCTAGTATTGTTTGTGTTGGTTCCTCAACCACTTGCTGGGAAAAATGAAGCGGTCTTTCGTTCACCTGCCCTGCAGTGGGATGGTATTGAAAATGCTTAGGACAAAAAAGGAAGGGACTCACCGACCGGGCTGTCTGCTATGTCGAGGGCATTGGGTGCACCCGAACTATTCTTCACTTCCACAGCCCTGAACCTTCGCCATCTTTTCCCGCAATTTCTTCGCTTAGAACTAATAGAGCTAGGTGGCGGTTGACGGTTGATTTGATACTGGTGTGAATAATTATCGATATGACAAGAGTCCCGCGTTGATCGGTGGGGAACAATAATTCGCGTGATAAATTATTCAGGACGAGTATAGGTGGGAAAGCTAAAGTATGTCGCGACAGTTTGTCTGTCTTTGAAATATGCATGTTTATATGTTATGTATTGTCTATTAGCAAAAGCTTAAACAAAACAAGACATATATATGGATTATCTTGATGTACGGTTGCGAGACATGGTGCCTATCCGAAAGAGATAAGCGGAGACTGGAGGCTTTTGAGATGTGGTCCTATAGAAGACTATTAGGAATTTCCTGGAGAGACCACATCACGAATGAGGAAGTTCTTCTAGGAATCGCAGGAGGAAGGCACCTGCTCAGGACCTTGTCCGGAAGGCGTGCAAGATGGATCGGCCATGTAATACGTCAATAAGGTCTCTTGCATGCCATAATGGAGGGTATGACCGAGGGGACAAACTCTAGGGGACGCCCACGCCTAGAGTACCTGGCGGACCTGTTGGTGGACGTGCGCTGCTCATCATATGCAGATTTCAAAAGAGCCGCACAAGACAGGAAAGAATGGAAGAGAAGAATAGAGGAAATTGCTGCAAACCAATCCCAGGATTGAAACTTTCTAACTAACTAAACAAAACAAGCAACTTTGCATAGTTACAGGAAACTATATCTGCACAGGGTTATTTTAAACATTTATGTAATACATATATTATATAATTAGCTGTCAATGTTAAAATATTACCTTAGCCACGAGATAAGGTTACCCACAATGCATTTATGAATGATTATTCTTACCTTCATTGCATACGAGAACACGGCAAATATTCTACGTAGACCTTGGACCAGATTGTGTGATATAACTGTTACAAATGCACCTCTTAAATGATAAGAACAGTCAAATTTGTTTATTATTTTTGTCTCTGGCGGTTCACTGTTTACGCGCACTTCACTTCACTTCTAACTCACTTAAAGTCAGCGTATATTAATCAGAACACTCGTGCGATTTGATTTTAGAACAGGACTGAGCCAAATTATCTTCGGATGAAAACGAATATTCAATTTGAATGAGTAAGCAGTCTGAATTAATTATTTTAAAATATGGATGGATGACTTCAGTGAATATCTAAAGTTATATATAAAAATAATAGCACTTTAATTTCAATTCCGAACTAAGCATAACGTAGTCTCTCCGAAGGGGTATGCAGAAAGAATGGACCCCACACTATTATTTTCTGACATACATAGCGAGAGGGTTTCCTCGACATTCATACATCATGTCTTGCACGTGTGTCGACGTATTATTTTTATTTTACACAATATAAAACAGTTGAGTTTGTGTATTTAGGTAGTATGTTTACAAGAGATGGACGAGTGGAGAGGGATATTGAAAGTAGGGTTGGGGCAGCAACAAAATCAATGGTGCACTTAAAGTTTTCATCGCAAACAAAAACCTATCCAAAAAAGTTAGAATGGCAGTGCACAATGGTGTTCTTCTACCGACCCTTATGTATGGAAGCGAAGCATTGAACTGGCAAAAGAAGGATGAAAGTAGAATAAATGCAGTTGAAATGAGATCTCTTAGACGAATGTGTGGATACTCTGTGTATGATAGAGTGTCGAATGAAAATATACGAAGTGAATGCGGTGCGAATGATGGTGTCATGAACAAAATAATGAAAGGATCATTAAGATGGTTTGGACATATGGAAAGAATGAATGAAGAAAGAATGGTAAAAAAATTATATGTTAATGATGTAAATGGAACCAGAAACAGAGGAAGACCGAGGAAAACGTGGCACGATCAAATAAATCAAATATTGAATGTCGGCCATGTGAGGAGTCAGAGAAATCGACGCGCGTGCATGACACGATGTATGAATGTTGAGGAAGCGAGAGAAATATGTCAGGAAAGAAAAGTGTGGCAGTCCATTCTTTCTGCCTACCCCTTCGGGGAGACGCTAGACGGCGTGATGGTTAGTTAGTTAGTTAGTTAAAACAGTTAAACTAAAATAACAATTATAAGATCAAGTTTTACAATGCAATATGAACAAAATTTCAGAAGGATCCCGAATTTCTCCGACTCCTCATGTGGCCGACATTATATCCGAACTGAGGAGGGAAGGATTAATGACAACGCATTTTTTTAAGCTGATTCGGGGCTCTATTGAGAACCCCTATGTTCTGGACCAAATAGGTATTTTTGTTCCTGATAATTACTTGCGACAGCGCCGACATCAATTGTTCTTTGTTCCGTCCAACCTGCCTTTGGTGATGCCAGTAGTAAGAGCTATTCGGACGTTGAATCTAATCCTCTCGGATTTGGACATTTTCAGTGTCAGTGAAGCAGTGTTCATAAAAAATATATTACAAATTCTGGAAAGAGTACTGACTCACTGACGTCGACATATTTGGGTTCCTGGTAATATTTATGACTTTTTGGTTTCATGTCGTTGTTTTATCTTTGTTACACTGTTCTGTGTCCAAATGAGTCGCCTATATGTTTTTCGTTTGTTATGTCTCATTTGTGTATTATGTATAAATAAATAAATAAAATATATATTTGATTGTGCCACGTTTTTCTTGGTCCTTCTCTATTTCTTGTTCTAGTAACAATGCTTTCTTTACAATTCTTTCATCATTCATTATTTCAATGTGTCCAAACCATATAAATTACCCTTTTTTATATCGTTCATAACACTTCCATTCGTACTGCATTCACTTCTTGAATTTGCATTTAACACACTACCATATTCATATTTATATTTATATATAACTTATTACACATTCAAGGAGAGATCTCATTGATACAGGATTTAAACAACTTTAATCCTTTTTTAATTTAAATAGAAAATAATGTAAACAAAAATTTATTTAAAAAAAATTGTTAAAAAAATTCCATTAAAAGTTAATATATTTTTATTTATGATTTATAATACAAGTCATATTATTATTATGTTAACTAAATAAGCGCAGAATTTGAGAATAATTAAAATTTGGATAGTTGTATTTATTTTTAAATTACTATATATTGTATGAAATTGTTTACTGATATAATAAAAACTATATTTATTTGAATTTCATTTTTAATTTAAATAAATAAAAATATATTGACCAATATAAAAACATTGATTATGTTACTGGTATAAAAAGGTTTATTATTATTGTAAAATAAGTTTTTCACCGTATTTTTTCCTCTTCTTTTTTCAAAGAGCTGATGCTTTTAACACGGCGTTAGATCGACTAAAATCAATTTGAATTCAGGAAAACGAACGATGTTCGGAATTCAAAATGTTCACATAGAATTATTTTAAAATTATACTAATGTCTTTTTTTTCGTCGTTCGGTTTTCCGGTACTTATTAGTATAATGACATATCTCTGAAATAAAGAGTATTATTTGAATATTGGAAATAAATTGATTATTTATTTATTCGTAGATTACAAGCTATTTAAAATATTTTTTTATAGTATTTTTAGCTAAGCTAAACATCACATGCGTTCTATAATTCGTATACAGAATTTAGGCAGAAATGTAATATACATACTATTGCTGAACTACCTACTGTTTTTTTTCTTAAGGGTATTTTATTATATACGTGTGTTGATAGAATTAAAGCAAAATTATCTGTTTTAATTAATTAATTAATTAATTAAAATAATATGAAACAATAAGATAAAGGTCCTAATATCCATTACTGGAAAAACTCTCGATCGTGTTCGTAACGCAGAAATAAGTATTCGAAACAGATGGAGTAGTCCAGAAGAAGATACTTTAGGGACCATGTAGCCGAAATGGATAGTGCAAGACTCGTATCCCTTTGGACACCGTCCACATGAGAGACCACCTAAGAGATGGAGGGGCAGTTGGACCTCATCATCTTAGGAGACATTATTTTTTCTGTGTCATAGATCGTCAGATCTATTAAAATAAAAACTAGAAGAAGAAAAATTAAAACACGTAGTTCACAAATCGTACATATATTATATAATATGGTACATTAAACTATGTTTCTCGTAAAAATATATGTTAAACTGTTAATGAATAAACTTTGTTTTTTGTATCACAATTGTATTTTATTTTACGCGACAGCTGTTTCATCAACCTATGTTGACATCATCAGGTGTTATTTTTATTATTTTTTATTTATTTGACACATTCACCATAAATAAATTCATTCATTCATGGTTTGGACATATGGAAAGAATGAATGAAGAAAGAATGGTAAAAAAATTATATGTTAATGATGTAAATGGAACCAGAAATAGAGGAAGACCGAGGAAAACGTGGCACGATCAAATAAATCAAATATTGAATGTCGGCCATGTGAGGAGTCAGAGAAATCGACGCGCGTGCATGACACGATGTATGAATGTTGAGGAAGCGAGAGAAATATGTCAGGAAAGAAAGGTGTGGCAGTCCATTCTTTCTGCCTACCCCTTCGGGGAGACGGCGTGATCGTTAGTTAGTTAGTTAGTTAGTTTTTTCACCATAGAGTGTTGTGTGTCATACAAGTAATAATACATTAAGGTTACATATTTATAAACAAACAATTAGTACATTTAAAAATAACATCATCGATTAATCATCAGGTGTTACAATAATACATCAAATGTCAAATTTTCGTGATTTTTAGAATCTTTATGTGTACATATTTGTTTCTATGTCAATTTGAATCATTTCTTTGATATTTTTTGATGTTCTTGCTGAAATTGATATACGAGTATTATTGTAACACCTGATGATGTCAACACAGGTTGATGAAACAGCTGTCGCGTAAAATAAAATACAATTGTGATACAAAAATCAAAGTTATTTAATTAAACAGTTTCAAATGTTAAGGTATCATAGTGTTTCGGCCAAAACAATGTACTATTATTTTTTCTGTGTTACAGATCGTCAGAACTATTAAAATAAAAAGAGGAAGAAGAAAAATTAAACCAAATAGTTCACAAATCGTACATATATTATATAATATGGTACATTGCACTGTGTATTCTCGTAAAAATATATGTTATTATTTAACAAAAAACGACATTCCTTTCGAAGAGGAAAAGCGACAATTAAATATCGTATGTTAATTAAAAATTTACGTCATTTGTACTAAGAAGATACCATCTAGCTACTTTGTATCGAATCCGAGACACCCAAATTAGGAACCAAGTGTATTCATCAGTATATTATCAGATGACCTCACACATCTAACAAGAAGTTGTATGTGTAAGCGAAAAAGAAATGAATTTATGCCCTAAAATTTAATATAATATTTTTATTTTGAGGCAGTGGTATGAAACTATGTACCTATCAATTTTAAAGATCTCAACTTTTGCATGTAGCTGGCATAGGAAGGATGAAAGTAGAACAAATGCAGTAAAATGAGATCTCTTGGACGAATGTGTGATAAATCATATAATAAATGAATGAAGTGCGAATTGAAATGTTATGAAAAAATAATGAAAGATCATTATTAGATCAGAGGTTTCCAAACTTTTCTGTCCTGCAGACCCCCTGCTTTCCGAACTTTCCTAATTGATTTTTCGAATAGTTTGCCCAAAAATTTGGTCGCTGCCGAATTCTACCGGTCGGAATTCTCTACCTACTAAAAATGATTTCGATATTCGTTTGAGTTTCAATATTCGGTTTAAATTTATTTAAACCATCTCGTGAACCCCTATTTACAACTCGTGGACCACCAATTGTCTATGTAGACCACTTTGAGAATCACTAATTTAGATGGTTTGGACACATGGAAAAATCAAATCAAATCAAATCAAATCAGTTTATTAACTCAATAGACATTACAAACAGGAAAATGTTTAAGGCATCTATTAAGTACCGGTAAAATATTATAAAAATACAACAAAGTACCAGGAACGCATTAGAGATGGTTCGACATTAGGAAGACAAGATACTTTCTAAAGTCAATAGTATTTGCCCCCTGAACGTACTTTCACTAACATGAAAGACGTCGATCTCCGAGGAGACTGCGTTCAGCAGACTAATTGCTCTTCCCACCGGTGTCACCAGAGGCAGATTGGTTCTGGCGGCCGGTAGGTAAAACAATCTGTGCTGTCGCTGTCGGAGATATCTATCGAATTGATTGATAAAATTGATTGAAGAATGAATGGTAAATCAAGAATATACTATCTATGAAAACGGAACAATATATAAAGGAAGACCGAGGAAAGCGTTCCATGATCAAATCAATCAAATATTAAATGTAGGCCACGTGAGGAGTCCGAGAAATATACGCGCGTGCACGACACGTTGTATGAATGTTGAGGAATTGAGGGAAGTATGTCAGGAAAAATACAGTTTGGCGTTCCATTATTTCTACCTTTCCCTTTGGAGAGGCGACGTGATAATTAGCTAGTTGGTTTACTTTGAGTATTATGGTTTGGTATCTATCACCTTATAAGGATGAAAACGTCTGATATAATTTGAAAAATCAATATAATACTATGCAGGCGACGCTAATTAGGTAACTGAATCTCAAGATGACCTTCAACAATCGCTGCACATGTTTAACTCGAGTGCAAAATTATAATTGACATTCTTTGTGAGCGGAACAAGAAATAGACGAAGATCAGGGAAAATGTGGCACGATTTTAAGAAGTGAAGAAATTTAAATGTAAATGAGTTTGTTTTGTCGGTTTTACGTAGATTTTTATTTACATAAAAATATAAATACTTATTACAAATGTGTTTCGCCTTGCGAGGGCATTCACAAACTCCTGTTTTAAAGTTTGATTATGCCCTCGCAAGGCGATACAAATTTGTAAAAAGTATTTATCTTCATCAGCTTGTCTCCATCCACTGCTGGACGTAAGCCTCGCCACCCCCACGCCATCCTTCTCGGTCTCTCGCCAGTGTTCTCCAGACCCTTTCCGCTGTCCGCACAATATTTTCGCTCCACCTGGTAGGCTGTCTCCCGCACTTCTCCAGCCCAATCCTGACCTCCATTCAGTAACCCTCTGGCCCCATCTTCCATCATCCCGTCTGCTCACATGCCCAGCCCAACAAGTATTTATATTTTTACGTAAATAAAAATCTAATGGAATAGATTTAATAACACTGTTTTAATTTCCGCGCATGATAGTGTCGAATAAAAATATAATAAGTTAAGGCAGTGCGAATGAAAACGTTATGAATAAAATAATGAAAGGAACATTAAGATGGTTTGGTCACATGGAAAGAATGAATGAAGAAAGAATCGTTAAAAAAAGTAAATGTTAACGATGTAAACGGAACTAGAAATAATAGAAGACCGAGGATAACGCTGCACGGTCAAATAAATCAAATATTGAATGTCGGCCACGTGAAGAGTCAGAGAAATCGACGTGCGTGCATTACAAGACGTTTGAATGTTGAGGGATCGAGAGAATTGTCAGGAAAGAAAAATGTGACAGTAAATTCGTTCTGCCTACCTCTTCGGGGAGATGGTAAATTAATTAGTTATTATTCCATTATTATTTTTTAAATATTTTTTCAGAATAAATATATAAATCACCACATGTTTCGGAGGTGACCTTTTTTTTCTAGTTATATATTTACACCTGAGGAGATATAAAAGTGGAATGAAAACAATGTTATAAATTATTTTCCAAATTCTTCACCTTCACCTTCAATAAAATAACCCATATGAAACCGACAAAACAATCGCGTTTATATTATAATTTATAATCGAGTTTTACGAAATAAATACCACAATCATCAATAAGAGAAAAGATAATACCCACGCCAGGATTGATCAAGTTTTATGTCTATTACATTCGCAAATTTACGTTTGAAAAACATTGTATTTTCACAGTACTATTTTGTAAACAAGTGTAATTCTAAATCACTGTTGAAACATTTGTACACACATTACAGGTCTCTTTTGATGTATTCGACTGCATATCAGTAGCTAGAATTTGTTTCTTATGAGTAATATGTATCTCAAAATAGCTCTTAAGGGGTTAGGGGCAGTCAGAGGTATGAAAAGAACAAGTATTTTAAATAAATAAAAATTGTCAGTATTTTAATTTATTTTATAAAACCAACAATATAAAATTATTTTATTATGTTTTAACTTATTCTTCTTTTAACTAAATCGGGTGGTGGTCTAGGGGATAAAATGCTTGGCTCCTGATCCAGGGGACATGGGTTCAAGCCTGGACACGACCAGATTCCTTCTTCATAATAAAGAGCTTCTTCTGCTCACATTAAAGATTGTAAAATGAATTCTAATATCATTGATATAATATAAATCCTTGATGTTAGTCTTTAAAAAAAAATGATTTGACCCAAATTAGAAAAAAAAATTATATATGAAGTTACCGACATGGATAATTCCATAAAGCGGTGACCATTATAGCTTCTTACATGTTCATCTTAAATCATTCAAATAAAAAAATATTATTTTAATCGTTGGTATAGTGCCTGACCGAAGGATTTATTTCTTTTTAAAAACTCATATTTTTATAATCAATTGACTGTTGAATTTTTCCTTATAAGTAAGGTCTGTTCTGTTATATGGGTATGGACATGGACATTAAAAGTAAATACAATGAACCGGTTAGAGGCATTTGAAATGTGGCTTCACCGAAGAATGTTCAGGATCCCATGGACAGACAGAGTGACGAACACAGAAGTCCTGAATCGTGCAGGAGTAAATAGAGAGCTGCTGACATTAATCAAAGTCCGCAAGATTGCATATCTGGGTCACGTTCTGCGAGGAGAGAAGTATCGCCTGCTGCATCTAATATTGAAGGGAAAAATAGAGGGACGCAGGGGGGCAGGGAGAAGGCAGATCTCTTGGCTGCGCAATGTGAGGGAATGGACGGGAATCAGAACTGCGGAGGAGCTATTCCGGACAGCGCAGGATAGGGAAGAGTTTACCAGAGTGATCGCCAACGTCGGGGGGACCTGACAGGGCACTTTAAGAAGAAGAAGAAGTAAATTATCAGAGGCTGGCGTTTTGTTTATTAAAAAAATGCTTCGACCAGGTACTAGATTAACTATTAAAATATGTTTTTTTTTATTTGAAAGATTTTAGATGAACCTGTAAGAAGTTACAATAGTCACTGCAAAGCACCACTTATGGAACAGGGTCCAACAAATATGGCGATAGCTTGATATATAATGTATATTTTAAATAGTCCATTGTTTTGGCCGAAACACTATGATACATTAACATTTCAAACTGTTAAATTAAATAACTTTGTTTTTTGTATCACAATTGTATTTTTTTTACGCGACAGCTGTTTCATCAACCTATGTTGACATCATCAGGTGTTACAATAATATATCAAATGTCAAATTTTCGTGATTTTTCGAATCTTTATGTGTTCCTATGTTCTATGTAAAATAAAATACAATTGTGATACAAAAACAACTTTATTTAACTTAACAGTTTGAAATGTATGTATATATTTTTCCAATTATTACATTATGATTCAAATCAAGTTGAATCATAATGTAATAATTTAATATTGTTGGTTTTATAAAATAATTTTAATCTATGACAAAAAAATACTTGTTTTTTCATACCTCTGACTGCCTCTAACGCCTTAAAGGGGAGAATGGAATTTTATTCATATTAAAAATAACTCTATTTACTTCCTACCCTTCTCAATTGTCATTGAAAATATTTTGTTTCATGATACATTTTATGATTGTTATTTATTATATTAGACAGGTGATTAATAGCATTACACATATCTGACCTTAAATATCATTAATACACATATGTATAAAATGTATGTGTGAACGATGATAAGCAACTTTATTTGTTTTGAAAGTTCGACTCTACTTCTTACAATACTTTAATGTAGGAAGCTAAAATTAATAACATATTAATCCTTTGGCACTCATGAGGTCGAATTATTTAATTTTATGAAAGCAGAATGAAATCGATTTGAAAATCCTATAGTCAAATATTTTAATTATGTTGGTAAAGGTTTGAATGGTCATGTTTATAATTGCAATTTTTGATATAAGTTGATTGTAAAAAATAAAAAAATAAAAAAATGAAATACGCGAGGGGTCGAAACCGGTCGGAATTAAACAAAGTTTCGCCTTATTAGAGAATGTTCTAAATGCGAGTGTTGCTAATGATTAGTTAAATGAATCCCAAACGAATGCAATATTTGATAATATTCTAGCAAAGTGGAATATGTCACTCCAATAAAATATATGTAATAAAACTTGCACTTATAAAACGGGCACTTTCACCAATGTAAATCATTGATTAAAGTTGATTGAAACTAATAACATAAGAAGGGAAGTCTGTGTCCCGAAACATGTTTGTGAAATGTGTAAAAAGTGTTGTGAAAATTCAATGTTTTCAAAAAGTTATTCAAATGTGAACACAAAACACAAAGTGATAGCTATAAGATAGAAGAAGCTATAAGATATATAAGATAGAAGAAACTAAAAATAGTTATTGGAAACAAGATTTTATCAATAAAAACGAAAATAGCCGTTTACAATGAATTCTGATTCCAACCCTTATGTATGGAAGCGAACATGGAACTGGCAGAAAAAGGTTAAGAGCAGAATAAATGCGGTAAAGGTCCCTTAGACGTTTGTGTGATAAAAAAGATGTATTGTATAAAAGAATTTGAAATTCTGAATATAGAGCGAAATAAAGTATTATAATATGAAAAAAAATATTAGAAGATAAGTGCGAAAAATTGTACGTATGGATCGCATAGATGAAATAATGATGGTTAAGAACGTATACGTTTACGATGTGGATGGAGTACTGAGTCGAAGAAGACCGAGGAAGTGATGGTATGACCAAAATTTTTTTTTTTAATGTAGTCTATGTTAGAAGTCAAAAGAATCGACGTGCATAATTATATGACTCGCTGTATAGATATGGAGGGAGGTAGAGAAGTGTGAATGGATAGAATAGTCTAGCGGTCCATTCTCTCTGCCTACCCTTCTGGAGAAACGACGTGATTGTTTGTTTGTTTGTAAAATTATGTTTATTATAATAATAATGTCACAAAACAAATGATGCTTCATACGAAAGAATTTTTTTTTTAATAGTGAATTTAACAATAAAAAAATATTAAATGAATTATAATATTATACATTTAAAAATGCTAAAATGGCAGTGTACAATGGTGTTCTTTTACCGACCCTTATTTATGGAAGCGAAGCATGAAACTGGCAAAAGAAGGATGAAATTAGAATAAATACAGTAGAAATGTGATCTCTTAGACGAATGTGTGGATACTATCTATGTATTATAGAGGGCCGAATGAAAATATTTTTTTCAGCGATCATTAAGATGGTTCGTACACATGGATAGAATGAATGAAAGAATGGTAAAAAAAAGTTTATGCTAAGGATGTAAATGGAACTTGAAATAAAGGAAGACCCAGGAAAACGTGGCACGATAAAATAAATCAAATACTGAATGTCGGCCAAGCGAGGAGTCAGATAAAACGACACCATGCATGAATGTTGAGGAAGCGAGAGAAATATGTCAGGAAAGAAAAGTGTGGCAGTCCATTATTTCTGCAAACCCCTTCGGAGAGACTTGGTTAGTTAGTTACATTTAAATAAATTAAATACAATTAACACTTGTTTCACAAAAGCTGTTACGATTAATTGTAAAAAAATATTATTTATAGATGTTTGAACTGATGTAAGTGTATTGCTTTTTTTAGATGAGGCGGTTTTTTTTTTGTTCACTAATTTTCACTTATAGTTTTCACTAGCACTGGTAGGTACCCCGAGGAAGAAAACGCTAGCGGAGTTTCCTCCGTAAACGGCGAAGAACGAATGAGACAGCTCCACTATAAACTTGACCTGGGTTTACAAATTATGGTCCTGGCAGTATCACATTTACAAGTGAGTGTGCCTGAATAAACGTAGCTCCTTGTATACTCCGTTCTCTTCCGGAATGCCATTCAAATATTATTTTAATATTGTTAGTTTCGCGATTAATTGCGAGTGTTGATATTTGAGGCAGTCAAAGGAAAAGTGGACTAACCCACATGATGGCCAATATTGAGTTAACTATGGAAATGTGTCTAAAACATGTGTTTCTTCGATTTAAAAATGGACTAAACTTAGTTCCAACAATATTCTCTAGATGGGAATGTTTTTTTTTCGTTTTTATAAAGAATTTTGACAGGTGTCAAAATAAATTTTTCGTTTGTTCCAATGACAATTTAAATAATTTCTTCAATATTATTTTTGAGTTCTTGCTGGTTAAGTGCCTAATTACAGCTAATTTAAAAAACGGTGGATACGTGTAACATAAATTAAATAAACACAAAAGTCCGGATCGTCCATGTCAACATGTGCAACATCGAAAAAAACATAATGTGTTATTACATTATGTGCTAAATTAAAAAACGGTGGATACGTGGAATATAAATTAAATAGACAATATGTGCACCATCTAAAAATAACATTTTGCGTTAAATTATTTTTATTTTGTTATTTTATTTTATATCATTGTATTTTATATTATTTGTTTTAGATTTATTTTTGGGTGTTGGACGATCGAAGTGTGCGCGGGAGATGCCTATTGGTGGCGAAGAGGTTCGCGACCCATCACACCGCGTCTCCCGCGGGGCGAAAAGAGAAGGATGGAGTGCCGCATCAGTAAAAAGTGTGACAGTCCATTCTTTCTGCCTACTCTTTCGGGGAGACGGCGTGATAGTTAGTTAGTTAGTTAGTTTATTTAAAAATATTCTCAATGAAAAAGTGGACCATGATGGTTAGTCCAAAGTATTAGTACCGAAAATGAAGTTCATTTAAGCTTGCTTTATTATGCCAGTAAATTGTGTCCAATACAGTATTCTTTCTTGCGACTTCTAACCGACACGAGTCTACACCGTCAAGTCTACGTACGAGAAACCTCCGACCCTCCTACCGAGCTACGCAATTGTCTACACTGCTTCGCCACGTAACTTCCGACGAGTCTTCGCTCCCGCCGTCCGACGCTACTGCCCGGCGAGCCATCAGCTCCAGCTGCTATCGACAACCAGGCGTACACTCCATCACGAGTACATAATACTGTTAACGTATGATTACTTGTGACATGCAATAAACGCTGAAACCTCCACTGCTTTTAATTCTCACCACAACCCCCAAACTACCTATCACATGTCATAAAAGCAATATATTAGCCAAAAACAAATTGTATACATTAATTGGGTTCAAACGACCTGTTTTATACAAAATATACCTATGTTTTCTAGAAGTTTTGACAATCACATGGCGGGATGTAATTGTCATATTCTGTTTGGTCTGGTATAGAATTCACGTTACAATAAAATGGCGATATATTATTATTACTGTTTTGCTGAATCGCTCTTTATATCATTACAGCACGAGCCAAATTGATGTAAATCCCAATCTGACTCCTCGCGTGGTCGACATTCAATATTTGATTTATTTGATCGTGCCACATTTTCCTCGGTCTTCCTATATTTCTAGTTCCATATTTTTGTTGTTTGAACGTACGTGATACGTTCACTTTGGTAATGTACCTAAAATGTACAAAGTTTTAGGGATACGCGCATGTGCCATCAAAACTTGAGCACAAGTCTTCATAAATATGATAGTTTTACAAGGGGCAGGAGAAGAGTGCGGCCGAGTATTTGACATTTCGTAATTTAAAAAAATAAAATAAGTATATAATTAAATTTCAATAAAAAACCTGCTTGCTTTTTGCACGTTTCTCGGAAAATAGCCCAAAGGTAGGGCGGAATTATATAGTAAACAAACTAACCCAAAACAAATAAATTTACATTAGATGGAATCATTTAAAAAATTAGCCACCAATGTAAGTGCTTTTTAATTATATAGAAAGCCACAACACTTACAACTTAATAACAGTAATGGATTATTACCCATCACTAGCATTTATTATATAAACTAAATAAATTTTGATGTATTATAGGTACCAGAAGATGGCAGTAAGCTGCCGAAACCGGTCGATGTTAAACGCAATTGGAAGTATTATATACTAAATATACAATACTAAAGACATTTTGTACGAGTATATGTATATTTTTGTTTTCATTATTTACAATTTACTTTGTTTCCAAAAATGTAAATCAAAATATGCTAAGTAATCAAATCAAGTCAAATATATAAAATCGTCACCTGAAAGTAAGAAGGTTCCAACTGACAAATGTAAAAAGCTGAGAAAAATGAAGTCAAAGTTTTGTTGGTTTCGGGTGCGTATCTTGGAATAAAAGGGTTTTATTCCAATTTCCAGAGATTCTTTTACCGAGAAACGTGTAAATTTTGTCTGACAACATTTGGAATAATAAAGTTCTAAGTTTAAATGACTCCTTCTTCAGTGAATCGTGTGTTTTGAATGATCAGATGGAACTGGATTCTTTTCGTAACATCAAAATGACGATACTATTGCATGTTTTTTTTATTGTACGTATAGATAAGGTTAGTAAGAACCCTTTTCACGAAAAAAGCCAAATGTGAAATGTTGTTAGTTAGAACCCTCTTACTCTCAGATGACGAAATGATACGTGCGTAAGGCATTTGTGACTGAACAAAGTATACAATGAAATTTATCTTCCATAGTAATATTGAATCGATGATTCCTATATAATTGTGTTAAACCAGTGAGCCTTGGATGCTGTGCTGAACGAATGCATGTGCTACTGTGTACCTATATCTTAATGTATAGTAAATACAATTTGAATATTCCATAATAAGCTGTGCTGGAAAATTGATGTACTTAAATTAAATAGTGTATCCCCTCATAATTAAGTTACAATACAAGCTACTCACTTACCTGCTACTTCGTCGAGTCGTGTCCTCAAAGGACTTGCAAAGGGGTGAACTGCATACTTAATTATCTTAAAATTTATGGTATGATCATTCAACTTCTCACATTGACACATATTTTTGATTTTTGCTTTTTTCCTTACCTTAAGCTATTGTCTTATTTTACCTGATTTGGGTATTTATTTTTTAAATTATTCTATTGTCTTATTTCACTTTTTTTATATTACGATGTTGTCGTATTTTATCTGATGGTGTTTTCTTTTTTGTATTGTGGGAGTGTCTTATTTCCCTTGATTTATATATACATTTCTTTATTTTATGTTATTGTCATATTTTACCTGATTTATGTGTCTTCTTTATTTTAGGTTATTGTTTAATTTTACTTGATTTGTGTATTTTTATTTATCTTCTTTATGTATTTATTCTTTACGTTGTAATATTGTGTTATTTTACTCGATAAGTGTGTTTAGGTTTATCTAATGCTAGTCTTATGTTACCTGACAGATGCTTACACGTAGCTCATAACAATTATTAAACTAACTAACTAACTAACTCACCATCACGTCGTCTCTCCGAAGGGGTAAGCAGAAAGGATAGACTGCCACACTTTTCTTTCCTGACATATTTCTCTCGCTACTGACATACTTCTCTCGCTTGTAAATCTTTTTTTCACAAGCATTAAAAATTTCACAATTAATAACACTAAATTGTTTTTTACACTACTGTCATACAACAATAATCAGAACAAAACTCAAAATAATCCAAAAATGTTCTCGGGCATGCGCATCGTGTACATTTCGAATTACTTTCGGAGAGATATGAAATATTCCTCTCTCGCTCTCTTGTATTCAAAATATTCTCGTACTTTTTCTTGACGACTCGTACTTGTTTTTGCATGACATTATGCTTACTTATTTTACCAAGTTATTGAGTACTGCATTGAGTTTCCAAAAGGCTAATCAGATGGGCTCAAAGTTTGGTAGGGTCACGGTGGTGCATATTCCGCTGGAAAATATGTGCCTATAAAATGCCGTGTAACGCCACAGTTGCATTCCATCAGCAACACTACCAATAGTCCTACTCCCTAGCGTCCACGAGTGGTCTCTAAGGCCCCGCGAGCCCCAGGCAATGTGGCCACTGGCATTAACAACAGCCATAGCAGATAGGGAGAGGATGAATGGCGAGTGTCCGGCGCCACAAAACCGGACCCCCCCCCCCCCAGCTAAGGGAAGGTGACCCCTACAGAAAAACCCATCAGAGAAGGCAACGGGAAACCACTCTGATTATCATTCCCAGGAAATCACTATGGCGAGACAGATGTCCTGGCTGCGCAACATTAGAGAGTGGACCGGAATGAGGACGGTGGATGACCTGTTTCGGGCAGCGCAGGACAGGGAGGTTTTCGCCGGAGTGATCGCCAACGTCGGGGGGACCTGACACGGCACAGGAAGAAGAAGAAGAATCAGATGGTATGAACATGAAATCATTTATTACTTTTGTATATTGTCATGCGGTTTTCATAATTATTGTAGCCTAATGACTGTAATTACTGGTGCCTTTGTATTGTTATATACTAACTGAAATATTAATTGAAATATCTACATGGTCATTCCAAATGATATCTACTCGTATTGTGATTACGCATGCGTGTAAACAAAGTATATATTTTTTAAGTAAAATTACTTTCAATCTCCCCCGATAATCAAATGTCATTTACGTCATATTATATACATTTGAGAATACCCTAGCAAGGCAGAACATGTCACACACGTAAAATGTATTAAAACATCTAGAATGCGAACGTATTCTTCAATATTTTATAAGGATTTTACGCTATTATTTAATAAACATTGAATAATGTAAATTACTTGTTTTTTTAAGGAATAATTGTATCTCAATAGAGACGAACATGTAAATTGTTTTTTCTGGGAACAGAATATGGTGGCCGAGGCGCTTACAGGACTTATGACCTGTCATTGTTTGGGTTGAGCGATCGCTTTATGTTTAACAACATTACCCATTCCGCCCTTCTTACGACCACCACGTCTGACAAAATTTTGGAAGATGTATATGCTAGAATTCTGCACTTATCTTCACATTTTTTTAGTTCACTCTACACTAGCGTCATCTATTATTATTACTTAGTTTTGTTTTTGAGCAATTGGTATTTTATAACTATTTTAATATTCTCGAAATAATAAAATAAATAAGACAATAAAAATAAACCAATAAGTTGGATGATTTAAAAAGAGCCGAACATGCTCAGTGATACTACCGAGTAATAAACTATATACATTTAGTATGAGGAAATATGCAAAATATTGGAATTTAGAATATTTCAATACTAAATAAAGTTTTTTTTTGTATACAACAGGTCGTTTGCATCCAATTACTGTATACATTTTTTTAGGTATTATATTGATTCTTATGACATGTGATAGGTAGCTAATTCTTTCTTCGTTTCCTCATTGCTGAGGGTCGTGATCTGCCCGTGGGTGAAACAAAACGACTCCAATCGTTTCCCTTGGTTATCTCCTTAATCTGGTCACACCACAGCGCAGGAGATCTGCTTCTACTTCTTTTGCCTGGAACGCTTCCTTTGATAAACCTCTTTTCCAGGTTACCAAGCTCTTTCCTGGCAATGTGACCAAAAAAACTCAATACTCACCGACTGCATATTACAGATAGTCTTGCTGTTATTTTGAGTTGTTTAAGGACTGAGTCGTTTGTCCTTTTTGCAGCTAATCTATACAAAGTGTTTCATAAATATTTTTTTATTATTAACCAGGGAATTATAAGAACTGTTCTTTAGTACAGTTCTTCTTCTTCTTCTTCTTCCTCAGCCTGTTCCCGTCCACTCCTGGACAAAGGCCGTCTCCATTCGCTTCCATGTCACTCTGTCTTGTGCAGACTGCATCCAGGTTATTCCGACGAGTCTGTTCAGATCATCCTTCCACCGAAGTTTCGGTTGCCCTGCACTTCTCTTTGCTATCCAAGGTCTCCAAGTCAGCAGTCTTCTTGTCCATTTTTCATCTGAGCTTCTGGCTACGTGACCTATCCATTGCCATTTTAGAGTCGCCACCCGGTGAATGATGTCAGTGACCTTTGTTTTTACTCTCACCGTATCGTTTCTGACTCTGTCTCTTAGGCTTATTCCTAACATGGCTCTTTCCATGGCTCTTTGGGTCACTCGTAGTTTCTCGGCAAAGTGCCGAGAATACGCAGAGAAAGAGCCGAGAAAGAGCAGAGCAGAGCATAAAGTGTCGAGAAACTACGAGTTCAGTTCTTATATTGCCCTAATGAATCTTAGATATTTGGATTAAAATATTATTACTATTTTGTTGAATCGCTCTTTACATCATTACAGCGCGAGCCAAATCGATGTAAAGGGTACCTATAGCTATCATATTGATTCTCATTACATGTGATAGGTAGCCAATCTATCCCCATTTTATTGTCACATTTTACACCAGATCAATGACAGTGTGACAAGCACACTCCCATCGCCGGGAATCGAACTGTGACCTTCCGTGTGGCAGCCGTAGCTGTCACCACTCTACCACGAAAGTCCTCAAATTATTTATATTTATATATTTACTGTTAAAAGTTATTTATTTATAATACACCTGTAGTAAAAAAATATAAAGGAAAAACCTTAAATATTATTAGAGTTTATGATTAAATAGATGGAATTGACCGTCACCTTCTATAATAATAAATACAATTTTTATTATTTCTTTATCTTCATTAAACGTGTCATGGATAGATTTTCTAACTCGGCATCTCCTAGTATACATTTAATTATATAATTTTCCTTACACTCCTAGCGTTTGATTAAAAAAAATAATACACATGTGCATAAGATAAATAAACTAACTAACTAACCATCACTCCATCTCCCCAAAGGGATAGGCAGAAAGAATGGTCGGTCACACTGTTTTCCACACATACTTCTCTCGTTTCTTCAACATTGAAGGAAGCTGGAGAGGTGTGCCAGGATAGATCAAATCAAATCAAATCAAATCAATGTATTTTCTCAAAAGATATTACAAACAATTATTATAGTTTAAGACATCTATTGAGAACATGTAAAATATAATAAATATATAATACCAGGAACGCATGAGAGATGGTTCGACATTAAAAATACAAGATATTCTCCAAAGTCAAGAGCATTTGTCTTCTGAGCGTACTTTCACGAATATCAAATCAAATCAAATCAAATCAGTTTATTTCATCAACAGACATTACAAAAATTATTTTTAAGGCATCTATTGAGAACAGGTAAAATAATATATTATATATAGTATACTACCAGAAACGCATAAGAGATGGTTCAACATTAGGAAGACAGGATACTCTCCAGAATTAAGAGTATTTGCCTTCTGAACGTACTTTCACTAACATGAAAGACGTCGATCTCCGAGGAGACCGCGTTCAGCAGACTAATTGCTCTTCCCACCGGTGTCACCAGAGGCAGATTGGTTCTGGCAGCCGGTAGGTAAAACAATCTGTGCTGTCGCTGTCGGAGATATCTATCGGGGACAAAAAGACCAACATCCTCCAGTACGGCCGAGTTCTCGAAGTATCCCCTAATTAATCTGAAGAAATGGGTTATTAGATGTCCATCTCTTCGAAGCTGTAAAGAATTGGTTCCGAGCATTCCCAAAAGAAATGCCGTGGGATAGAGCCACGGATAACTACCATACTCCCTCATGTAGAGATACCTCAGAAATTTTTTCTGAACCCTCTCCAGCATAACGGAATATCTCGCCTCGTGAGGACTCCATATCACAGAACCACCTTCGAGTCTGCTCCGAACCAATGCGTTGTATAGGACTCTGAGCACATTGGGATCCCTGAAAACTCTGCCGGTCCGGACGATGAAGCCCAACATCTTCAGTGCAGTGCCACAAATCCTCTCAACATGTGCACGAAAAGTCAGCCTACTCTCATAGATGATCCCGAGATCTCTCATCGTAGATACATGTGCTAGTTGCTGGTTGTTCATTGTGTATCTATAATACACAGTTCTCAATGCTCTAGTAAAAGATAGCATAACGCATTTAGAGACATTGAATTGCATTTGATTACTGTGACTCCAGTTGACAATATTATTGATGTCCAACTGGAGGCGAAGACAGTCTCCAGGATTTTTAATTTCCTGGAATAATTTAAGATCATCGGCAAATAAAAGAAATTAATGAATTTACAAGAAAAGGTTCCGATTGAAAAATTCCGTATGAGACGTATTGAATATGAAAAACATCGATCTCCAAAGCGATCATGTTCAGCAGTTTGATTGCTCTCCCCACCGGCATCACCAGAGGCACGTTGGTTCTGCATGCTGAGAGATAAAACAGTCTGTGCTGACGCTGTCGAAGATAACCATCCGGAACATAAAGATGGATAGCCTCCAAGATGACGGAATTCTCAAAGAATCCCCTAATAAGTCTGAAGAAATGGGTAAGTGTATAGAGTAGTGTGGTGGTCCATTCTCTCTGTCTATCCCTGTGGAGAAACGGCGTGATGGTTTGTTTTGTTTGTCTGTACATACCATAGATACCAGAAAACTTACTTTATCCTCGATATTAACAATTCCTGTTCTTCTTGCGGTAAATACCCTCGCTTTTGAGGATCGTCATATCAAGGAAGCATATGTTTATTATTCTCGTAATTTCTTAAATGTTTCGTTGATAGGATTATCGAACCCGTTTCAGATGTGGTCTAGACCATTGTTCCGCAAAGCGTGTGCCGTGGCACACTGGTGTACCGTGGTCATCAGTTGGTGTGCCAAGGAAAAAAGTCTTTGTTTTGTGAAGATAATACACCTAAAAATAGCTGAGAGCTATAAGAGCGAGGCGCTTTATTACGCGAGGGGCGGAACAGCCTCACCCGCGTGGCGCGCCTCGCTCACAAGCTATCGCCGAACGCAGCACGCATGCGTATCGAGTAATTACTTGTATTTAGTCGTTTAGTAATAAATAAATATTACATAAACATTGCTTTTTTCTTTGGTGTACCTCTAAAATTTCTTGATTTGATAGGTGTACCTTGAACACAAAAAGTTTGCGGAACACTGGTCTAGACATATAATAGGAATCTTCTTTCTTCATCGGTGGCCTCCCAAATTTTAACCTGTCTGGTAGTGTGTTTTATGAACTCAACAAAATAGAAATAATTCAATGCCGAATCAAAGAATACGAAATTAAAATTCATTTTTACTTAAGAACTACTCCAAAAACTCAATATTAAGCTCTTTAGAGTGAAAAAATACACCTTCCAAAAATTTGTCAGACGTGGTGGTAGTAAGAAGTGCGGAATGGGGAATGTTGTATTACATAAAGCGTGCGCAACCAATGACAGGTCATAAGTCCTGTAAACGCCTCGACCACCATATTCTGTCTCCAATTTGCATCTTCATCTCTATTGAGATACAATTAATCCTTAAAATGATAACCCGCAATGGGTAAAATCCAGTATTCGTTTACAAGTATTTGTATACATTCAAAATGTTGAAAAAATAAATGCTTTTTCATAAATAGTCAACCATTGGTCTATCAGAACAGATCATTATTTAATTAACACAATCGGGATTATGTCAAGATAAATGAGAAGTACAAAATCTTTTACTTTCACATAAAATTACCAAACTTTATTTTTCTTGTTAAATTGCACATAAATCGCGAGCTGTCATTAAAAGGTTGACACGCAGCAGGCGACTGATGATGTCATAGAATATTTGAAATGTGAATTACTCCGTCGGTATTATAGTTGCATTGCTGAAAACTTGGAACATTTGTGACTAATAGTTCACAGATGCCAGTATCGTTCGGTATTCGGAAAGAAATTGAACGATAAATTATTTGTTGATGCAATAGTAGGTACCGGTACTGTCATACTACTAGACAGGTTAAGCTATTCGTGTAGATCAAATACATTATACGTAAACCCTGACACAAGCGGTGCTTCCCTCATAGAGGGATGCGACCGCGCGTATCAGTTTTGTGCCCACTCCATACCCGGCAAGACCTTCCAAAGTTTTTTCCTATCAACTCGGTCATAAGCTTTCTGCAGATCCACAAACGCACAGAAAAGTTTTCGGTCCTTGGCCAATACCTTCTCTGTTAGACTGCGGAGTGCGAAAATCTGGTCCATGCATCCACGTCCACTCATGAAGGCTCCTTGTATATCCCAAATCTTTCCAGATGTCACTTTCCTCACTCTTTCTATCAGTATTCTGCCATATAGTTTGCCAACGGAGCTCAGCAGACTGATGGCCCTGTGGCTCCCACAGTCTACACGGGCTCCCTTACCCTTGTAAAGAGGCATGATAACTGCTCTTCTCCAGTCCAGCGGAGTATACCCCTCCTCCAAACATTGGTTAAGGAGTCCGCAAAGCCATGCAAGAACCACCTGGCCACCACTCTTGACAAACTCTATTGCAACGCAATCATATCCAACTGCTTTTCCACCTTTCATCATTTTCAATGCATTCTTCATCTCATTCATACTTATCTCTTCTGTACATTTGTGTTCACAGCACTTAAATTTTCTCTGGCATCCATATCAGCTGCTACTTTACTGCCATACATTTCTTTAAAATAGTTCATCCATCTTTCTTGTACACTCATAACATCTGTCAGCATTCTTCCGTCTTCTCCCAGAATTGCTTTCACACATCCGCTTTCCGAGGAGTTCCGAGATTTTTTAACCTCCTTCCAGAACATTTTTATATTGTCCTGGAAGTGGTGGGTGATTTTTTCTCCTTCTTCTATTTTCATCTTTTCCTTGCACTCTTTTACTCTCACTTTCACATTATTCTTACAAACCTTATATATTTCTTTCGCTCTCATATATTTTTCACTATCGCCCCTATCCACTGCAAGCAAATTCTTCCACGCATCCTTTTTTTCTTTAACGCTGTTTTTTACGTCCTCGTTCCACCAAGCGTCACCATTCATTCTTCCTGTCTTACACGTCCCGCATACTTCTTTTGCTCCTTCATATAAACTTTCTTTCAGATGGTTCCACTTTTCATCTACACTTAAATCATCCATCTCATATTTGCTCATTCTCGTATTAACTGTATTAACATACTTCTCGTACTTCTCTTTCACTTCGTTATTTTGCAGTTTTTCGGTTTTGACTCTAAACAGGGCAGACACTGTTTTGCGGGTCTTGGATCGCCATCCTCGAAACAAGATCACTCTAGCAACCACCAAGAAGTGGTCCGTCTCGAGTTCGGCTCCCCTGTACACTCTGGTATCCACCATGTCGCCTCTCAGTCTAGAGTCAATTGCAACATAATCAATCATCGTTCTCTCATTCCATCTTTGCCATATATACATATGGATCCTCTTGTGGTCGAAAATAGTATTCGCCACAAAGAGGTTCCATTCCAGACATACATCAAGCAATCTCATCCCATTATCATTCGTCTTAGGATCACCGAATTTGCCCAGACATTCCTCAAAACCACTCTTTTGGGTTCCCACCCAACCATTCATATCCCCTGCCAAAATTAATCTTTCGTTCACTTTCTTAACTTCCGCGATTTCCCTAACTTTATCCCAAAACTCATCCTTCACCGCCTCTCCATCGAAGTTGACTGGAGCGTACCTTATGATGAGGAAAATCCTTGTCAATCCGATTTTAAAGCGGATCCACATAAGCCTTGGGCTCACACATTCATATTCTTTCATACATTCCGCCATTCTAGGAGAAAGTAGCGCCGCAACGCCCTGACAGCCTCTTTGTGATTGCGGCACTCCAGACCACAACACAAGCGTGTCGCCATGCTCCTTCATTCCTCTCTTTTTCATCATGCTCTCAGTCACGCACAGGATGTCTATACAATGCCTTTTCATTTCAATACACATTTCATTCATCTTTCTTTCCATTCCTCCTCTTACATTCCACGTACCAATCCGGCACTCCACCCTCCTCTGTTCGCCATCTCGGGAGATGCGGCGTGATGGGTTGCGTGCTTCATCGCCACCTATAGGCATAACTCCCGCCCCCCCTTAAATACTACATTATTATTACAAATTATTACAAAATTGTTACAACTACACTATTACTACATTATTAATACTTAGCGAAAAAAATAATAATAAAAAAAGCTGACACACAGAAGAGTACATATTAAAACAATAAATCACTGAATAATCCAAACAAAACCGATGTCTTTCCACTTGTTGTCAGCAAACAGCAGACCGTGTATCCATTGCGGTGGCGGCTATCGACACGACGGGGTCCGGGTACAGCCGTACGGGGATGGGGGGTGCAGGGTGCAGTCGTCCACTTATTCTAAAAACACTTTGTATTTAACCACATAATTGTCATTATCTTTGAAGCCAAATATCAAGCTTTATCAGGGTAATATACCATAAGAACTTAATAATAAAATAAATAAACAGTTCTTATAAAGCACCGTTGAAGCTTGGGTACAAGCAAAACTAGTTGGCTTAAATTATTCGAGTAATTACCTACCTACTCGTACCATTCCCGCGATACAAAGTGATTTTTTTTAATATTTTTAAATTAGAATAAAAAGTGTTTTATTTTATAAAAATAACTAACTAACTAACTAACTAACCATCACGCCGTCTCCCCGAAGGGGTAGGCAGAAAGAATGGACTGCCACACCTTTCTTTCCTGACATATTTCTCTCGCTTCCTCAACATTCATACATCGTGCCATGCACGCGCGTCGATTTCTCTGACTCCTCACATGGCCGACATTCAATATTTGATTTATTTGATCGTGCCACGTTTTCCTTGGTCTTCCTCTATTTCTGGTACCATTTACATCATTAACATAATTTTTTTTACCATTCTTTCTTCTTTCCATATGTCCAAACCATCTTAATGATCCTTTCATTCTTTTGTTCATGACACCATCATTCGCACCGCATTCACTTCTTATATTTTCATTCGACACTCTATCATACACAGAATATCCACACATTCGTCTAAGAGATCTCATTTCTACTGCATTTATTCTACTTTCATCCTTCCTTTGCCAGTTCCATGCTTCGCTTCCATCCATAATATTATTTGTATTCTATTTGTGTAAATTATACATTGACCTTAAAACGGTTTTATTATGATAATAATTTCATTTTGATTTAATCATTTAGGTATCTTGAATTATTTATTGATAAAAACACAAATACAAATAATGTTTTATATATTACCACGCGCAGTTGAGTGATCTCACCAAGAACAACCTTAATAAGTTTAATTTGAATAATAGTTTAAATGCCTCTTCTTCGTATTTTAATTGTTGTTTATTGTCAACATAAACATGTGACCGCATTAGTATGCGGGGCGTCACCAAGGTTATCAAATAAAATCGAGATTTTACCTAATACTTTAGCGCTCTACAGGGCAATTATTATGATTTGAATCGTGCCAGACAGTGGCCTACCGATGAAAATATGGAATTTTTGAACACGACAGGATTTTAAATAAGGAAATGGAATGAGTCGCAATTTGTTATGTAGGTACCTACATATTTATTATAAATATATTATTGTCATGTCTTTAGCTATTGGGAGCATCTGCTCGAATGCTATTGTTTATTACCTGTTAGAAATTACGTTATCGGGAATGAAATTGTGGTAAAAATATGAATATAAATTCCTTTATAAAAAGTATTTAATAATAATTCAATTGATTTTTAGCTTTAGCTAATGGCAGCTCGCTGCCATTTTCTGGGAGACGACAATGAGCTGCCTAAACCGGTCGAAGGTAAAAAATCAACAACAACAACAAACTATCACGCCGTTTCCCCGCAAGGGTAGGCAGAGAGAATGGACCGCCCCACTACTCTATCCTGACATACCTCTCTAGCTTCCTCCACATTCATACACGCACGTCGATTCTTTGGGCTTCTAACACGACCAACATTTAAAATCAAGTGAAATAAAACTAAATGCATATAAAAAAAGTTTTTTTTAAAACAGATTATAAAGGGTGTCCGGTGGCAGATTTCGGATTTAAAACTTAAATAAAAATAAACTGTAAAGGATATTAATTTATTTCAATAACTATTACAAAGAAGAGAAGTGCGGATTTTATTTCTTAAAAATTATTTTGTCTAAATGTAGACCGTCACGTCGGACACACTCTTGGAATCTGGCCTCAGTATTCCGTGCCACTCGCTGGAGAAGTGACGTCGGGATGCCATTAAGTTCGCGAACGATATTTTTTTTAGTGCAGAGATGGTCGCGGGGTCTGTTTCAAACACTTTACTTTGGAGGTACCTCCGCAGAAAAAAGTCTATAGGAGTGAGATCTGGTGACCTGGGTGGCCAGGGGATTTCACCGAAGCGGCTAATCAATTTGTTAGGGAACAAATCACGAAGAAGCACCATAGTCTCTCTAGCAGTGTGAGGCGTGGCGCCATCTTGCTGGAACCATTTGTGTGAAGGGGAGACAGGATGTTCTCTCATTTTTTGCAAAAAATAATCGTTAAGCATGCGCCGATAAAAAAAACCTGTTCACAGTAATGGCATGCCCTCGACGATTTTCCCAAAAAATAGAGTCCGATTATTCCACTGCTTGACAATGCACACCAAACTGTCAATTTGGGACTGGGATGTGGCTGTTGATGTTTTAAGTGTGGGTTCTGTTCTTAAGGTGACCAATAACGGCAATTCTGCTTATTTACACTTCTATTTAAATGAAAATGGGCTTCATCAATCCAAAATATAGTGTTTACCGTACGAAATCGCTCTAACATTGTCTCGCAGAAAATGTTACGTAAATTGTAATCATTAGATTTTAGCGTTTGCACAATTTGAATCTTAAAAGGTTGAAATTTAACTTCCTTCTTCAATATTTCGTGCACAATAGTTTTTGGAAGCCCTAGGGTAGCCGTTTTCTTGCGCACGGACTGACGCGGATTATCGTGCAAACTGTTCGCGACGAGTTCGATGTTTTATTTGTTCTGGACGTCCTGCTGGGCCCCGGCCGTGAGTCTTTTGCCACCGAACATGTTGCCCGGAATCTCCACACACATGATCGAATCAAATCTACACTTTTGGCGTCACGTAAACGTCGAATATTGCAATTTACTAAATCTTCGACGCGCAGTTGCCCACGAATCATTAGCCTTTAAATAGGTTTCTATTGCGAACTCACGTTGCTCTCCCGTCCACTGCGATATCGTGATTAAATAATCCGCACAAATGACAAAGCTAACGCTGCCCCTTCTATGCTCCTCCGCTTAGCCGTTACAGAGAAATTTGAAATTGAAAACTGAAATCTGCCACCGGACACCCTTTAGTTATCAACTTACGTGTTGTATTAGAAACACGCAAAAATGTAAATCTTAATATTTTCAAGTATACCTACCTAATGTATTTTTTTACGATTTTCCTCCGCATCCGCCTCCGTCAACTTTCGCCTCCAGCAGTCCCTCCATCAGCAGTCGTCCTCCAGTTCAGCATCCGAAGAAGTTGTGCTGCATCCCTCTTTATTCCGTCCTCCCACCTCAGCCTTGGTCTTCCCACTCTTCTCCTTCCTCACGGGTGTCCAGTCATAATGCGTTTGGGGACCCATTAGTTCGGAATCTGCACATGTCCAGCCCATCTCAATCTATGTATTCTTATTCACTATATATTGTACATATTTATGTTCGAATAAAATATAAATTGAAACATTTTATATTAATAGATAATAAACACGTGAATAGAAGCACTTAAAATGTGGCTCCATCGCAGAATGTTGCGGATCTCAAGAATTGATATGGACACCAACAATGAGGTGATACATAGAGCCAGAGTAGGAAGAGAACTGTTGAAACTTGACAGCAAGCTATCGAAACCGGTCGACATAAAACAGAAGTGGAAGCACATTAAATATATGTATAATAATAAAAAATTTGGAATTACATTTTTTTCTCTTTTCATTATGAATGTGTCTATGTCTAGAATGATGGTATTTGAGAAGGAAAAATGTTTGACAATTTATGACATTAGTGCGAACGGTGGAAAATTCAGGCAAGTTACCGAATTTATTAATCTGGGAAGCAAGTTTACAAAACGGAGAAAAATATCGAATTATAATTATAAGGAAAGGCATGATCACATTTAAAATGTCGGCCATGTGAGAAGTTGTGAAAATCGATGTGCCCTCACTACAAGATATGCGAATATTGAGGAAACGAGAAAAGAACGTCAGGAAAGAACCGTTAGTTGGTCATTTTTTTCTGTCTAGTCCATCGGAGCCGGTGTGATAATTAGTCAATTAATTTAATGTATAGCAAGCTCACACTTTCTCAAAAATTTCATATTTACCCCATTAAATAAAATCTCGGGAATTCATAAAAATTAAGGGAAGTTTTTTTTCTGTATGGCAACAGCTAGCGGTCGGTTAATTAAAGGTTAAAGCTTAATTTAATATTCGTAATTCGTTTTCTTCACTCGTTTTTGTTTTATTTTATTCGCTATTCTTTTTTACAAGCTCGTGTTAAATGTTGTGGAAATCTAAAGTTGCCACAATGTGGTCCGTTTATGGAGAGATTACTTGTATCTTTATTTATGAGAAGTAAATAATATGGAACGTGCAAGTCCCGCAGAAGCAGCGGAAGTTAGTGATAATTTTCAGTTTTGTATATGCTGTCTCGCTGCAGATGCAAAAATGAAATATTTTTTAGGAAACGATTCTTTGAAGTATTTTTCGTCCTTTTCTAATATACAGGTAAGTAAATGTGCAATTGTGCATTTCCAAATGCCAAATGCGGCAAGAGTGCCGCTCTGCGTTCTTGTTATGTACCAATAAAAATACATGTGTTTTAAATTTTAGATGTATTCATCGGATACATTACCACAAAGACTATGCTGGAAGTGTTGGATGTTAGTCAAGAAATTCATAAAATTTAGAAAAATATGTATTCAAAGTGCAGCAGTGCTTACAAAATATTACTCCAGCAAAAATTCACATTCCATGGAAGAAGTAATTAAGTTTTATTTTAATGTTTTATTACTTACAATCAACTTGAAGCATATTTAACATTTTTATGTTTTCTTTAGATAATTAAAAAAGAACAGAAGGTGTTTAAGTCCTTTTATCTATCAAAATCCAATACTGTTGTCACAGAATATCCTCCCACTGATGGGACGATACCCGAAAACGGTTTGGTGAGGAATGACTGTGTTATGGATAACTGTGAATATACCAGTGAAGGATCCACACAGGCTGAACATGCAGATAGCATTTATGTGAAGGAGGTAAAATATATTTGAATGTTTTATTGGTATACCATAAATACTTAGATTATAGTTTTTATGTGAATGAAAGGAAATAATTAATATAAGCGAAAAAGGGCATTCAAAATGGAGTTCTGGTTCCAACCCTTATGTATGGAAGCGAAGCATGGAACTGGCAAAAGAAGGATAAGAGTTAAATAAATGCTGTAGATATCAGGTCCCTAATACATATGTATGATAGAATGATGTATGACAGAATTTTAAATGCTGATATAAGGAAGGAATGAAGAGCGGAAGAAAGTGTAAAGAAAAAAAAAATAAAAACGACCACTACGTTAGTTTGGACATATGGAGCGCACGGATGAAAAGAATGGTCAAAAAGTATACATCATACCCAATTTATACTTTGTTCTACTATACTTTTTGACCGATCGTGAAAATTTAGATTTTTAGGTTTAAAACACATCTTAATGCGCCCTTGAGGTGATTATATCACAAAAACGGTGCTCTAAAAGTTAGCATATTATTATTATTATTATCAACAATGTGAATGCAGTATGGAGTCGAGGAAGAGCAATGAAAACCTGGTCTTGTCCTGTCACACCTACGTGGTGCATAGGGCCTCAAGGAATCTTCTTCACCTGACTCTATCGCATGTCTGATGCTTTACGTCATCTCAAGTGAACCCTGCTGCTTTAACCTCGTCCTGCAGGGTTCTTCTCCAGGTGGCTCTTCCTCTTTCCCCCCATAGGTGACCAGTCTAGTGCGCCCTGAGCGATGCAGGCTGGGTTCCGTCTCAGAGTATGACCGATCCACAGCCATTTGCGTCTAGCGACTTGTTCTTTAATTGGCTTTTCGCCTGCTATGGTTCAGAGAACGGCATTTGACAATGTTTGGGGCCAATAGATCTTGAATATTGAGCGAAGGGACCTACTTATAAACACTTAGAGTTTTCCAATAACGTCCGCGGTTGATTTCCAGGTCTGACATTCTTACAGAAGTACGTTTTTAACACTACTGCTGAATATTTGGAGCTTGAGCTTTCTCGAAATGATACTGGAACGTTATACAGGGCGAAGCATTGCAAAAGCCTGGTATGACCAAAATAAATCAAATTTTGTAGGTCGGCCATGTTAGAAGTTGGAAGGATCAGCTAGTGTGTATGACTCGCTATATGGATGTGGAGAAAGCTAAAGAGATGTGTCAGGATAGAGTAATGTGGCGGTTGATGCCCTCATGCGAAACAGCGTAATGGTTTGTTTACGTTTTAGTTTTCACAATATTATAGCAATAATTTTCTTTTAGGAATCTAAAAATGATGCCGATGCGTGGTTTGAAATGGAAATACACGATCCCATTTTCAATCCACAATTAAAAATGGAATACGATGATTACTTAAGCAATAGGGCAGCAGAAGATAGAATTACTAAAGTTGAATCAAAGCAGAAAAATAAGGTAACATTAGGTTCATTTGAATATCATTCCAGTAAATTCTAATAATTAATGTTTTGATATGAAATTTCTTGGTAGAAGTTCATTTTAAGTAATGAAAACAAAAAAAAATTGATTCAAAATTTCTTTATTATTATGTATTTAGTGTGCTTCACTTGTGTTTATGTTGGACCGGTTTCGGCAGCTTGCTGCCATCTTTTGGTAACTACATCAAAATTTATTTGGTTTATGTAATAAATGATAGTGGTGGGGGTTAAATATTTTTTCCCCCTGATTCTAAATAATGTATTACTGTTATTAAGTTGTAGTGGAAATGATTCTATATAATGTAAATTTTGGGTTAGTTTGTTTACTATATAATTAAAGAGCAATTGCTAGGGTGGCTAATTCTTGGAATGATTCTATATAATGTGATTTTTGTGTATGACACGAACATAAACACAAGTGGAAGCACACTAAATACATAATAATAAAGACATTTTATATCCTTTTTTTTTGTTTTCATTACCAGGAAATTCTGTTTATGGAGTTCATTTGTTTTTAATTTTTATTTATAATTCAAATACAGATTCCAGCAGAACAAAAGCAGTCAATAGAACATAACAATAAAACAAAAGTGAGTCGTGGAAGCAAAAAGTTGTCAGATTCTCCGGCGAAGAGTTTTGACGCGTCGAAGGTGAACACAACTTGCTTGACGTTGGAGGACCAGCTCCGGGAGATGGAGGACACGAGGAACTCTGTGGATTATATTAATGCTCCTTACAAGTGTACCAAATGTGCCAAATGGTTCGCGCATGAAATAGTCTACAAGGATCACATGCTGAAACACGAAGCGGTAAGTATTTTTGAATAATACAAATCTATTTGTTAAGTCATCAACCGCTCACTGGGAGCAAATCCGTGTTATTGTCGTCATCTGCCCTGGAGTGGGATGGCATTGATGCAGTAAAGGAATAGGAGGGATTTCACCGCCGGGCTGATGTGTTGAAGGCCTTGGGTGTACCCGTGTCCTTTTCTCCCTTCCGCACTTGAGTTCCATGGTACTGATTATCGTAAAGATTCCCGCAATTTTGTCGCGTAGAACTATTTGAAGCTAGACGGCGGCTGACGGTTTCTTTGAGTCTTTCTTAGACGCTCTTAAGTAGGCGGATGACATGGGAGGTAGAGTTCGTTCATTTCAGTGAAATTTTTTGCAATAGTGTGAGTGACAGTATGTTTACTAAAAATTACTAGACGCTGTTTTTATTTTATTTTTTACGAATAGAAATGGAAAAAAATTAATTCAGTACTCTTTTATATTAAAATATTGAAATACACAAAATATTTTTTTTAAATATAAAAAATCTAGAGGCTTCAATTGTATGGAGGCTTTTGTACAAATAATCCAAATTGTTTTAGGTATCGGGGCCTTTTGTGTGCGAGATGTGCAGTCAGCATTTCAACTCCGCCCGCAACCTCAAGAACCACCAGGAGACGCACGCGTACCGCTACAGCTGCCGGCTGTGCTGCAAGGTGCTGGTCAGCAAGCAGAATATCATGTCCCACATGTACACGGAACACGACCAATCCGACAAGCAGGTGGCCTGCCATGTTTGCCACAAGACCTTCAAGTATGTTTAGCTTATCGTTCTAATATGCTGCATTTTATTTTTTGATGAAATTATAACTACACTCCAAATAATGAAACTAAAAATCTATCTGTAGATCATCACTTTGTTTCTTTGATCAGACATATATGTATTCATTCATTTGGTCAACAAATCAAATCAGTTTATTAACTCAAAAGACATTACAAACAGGAAAATGTTTAAGGCATCTATTAAGTACAGGTAAAATATTATAAAAATACAACAAAGTACCAGGAACGCATTAGAGATGGTTCGACATTAATTTAATTTTCGATAAAGTCATCTGCATAATTTTTTTTCCTTATATAATACAGTGAAACCCCTATTTTGAAAACGTAAAATAGGATTTTTTTAAGGGACAAATTTTTAGGTCAAATTTGAAAAGAGGGACTGGGAAAAAAAGCGTAAACGGAGGTAAAATCTAAATAGGGGGTATTGAATTTTTTTTTTTTAAAATCACGTAGATTAGTTTGTGAAAAGTGCGCACTAAAAACGAAACATGTAAAAAGGAAGAAAATATTTTAATTAACTTAACAAATAAAACAAAACAAAGAACTGTTTACAAATGATTATCGTAAATAACTCTTCGTTCTTATCGACATTCGCGATCATTGTTGACATACAAGGGTGGAAACATTTAAATACCTCGGCAGCATACTAACGCAATCTCTTGACACAGATGTAGAGATAAAATGCAGAATTTAGGCAGCAAGAGCTATGTTTAATAAAAAGAAATCGCTCTTCTGCAATGATAACATAAACTCGAAACTCTGCCAGAGAATGATCAAATGCTATGTGTGGTCTGTTTTATTGTATGGATGTGAAACGTGGACCTTAAAAGTCAACTCAATGAACTGACTGGAAGCATTTGAAATATGGCTCTCTTAAGTGTCCAATCTGTACAGCAGTACGTTTTTAACGCTACTGCTGAATATTTGGAGTTCGAGCTTTCTCGAAATGATACTGGAATGCCATACAGGGCGAAGCATAGCGAAAGCTCCCTTTGCCTTGTTGAGTCTGCTGGCTACATCTTCCTCCGTATCTCCCGAGCCTGCTATCATACTACCGAGGTAGCAAAAGCTGGTCGTGGTCACAAGGGGACACCGTGGAATAAGATTGGGGTGGAGTCATTTGGACATTCGTAGGTCTACTGTTTTGGACATGTTAATTTTGAGACCCGCTTTTGCCGCTTCCTCGTGAAGTCTACACAACTTCTGCTCTGCATCCACCCGGTTTATCGAAAGCAAACAGAGGTCATCAGCATAATCTAGATCCTCCAACTGGGTATCATGTATCATGTGGGGGGTCTCGCCTTCTTCTATCTTCACAAGGTCTCCATTACACTACACTTCTAGTCTGTCTTTGGTCCCCCAATCTGGCAACATGTCCCGCAAATGACCATTTCTGTTTATGAGAGTGTATCAATGTTTAAAACTGAATAAATTACATAATTGACATTAACTTACTTTGTGTCTAATACCTCAGTGGTTTTCAGGAACAAGCTAACTTATATGAAGCACAGGAGAGTTCACAGTAATGCTAAAGATTACAAGTGCCATTTGTGTCCCAAAGTTTTTTCCTGGAAAGGGAATCTTAATCACCATCTTACGTAAGTGGTAACACTATTACATTGTATCTTTAATATTAATGAAAACGTCATGTTTTCTAGTACAATAGAACTCTTTCGGAAAAAAATTGTGCTAAAAAACTATTTTATGTTTGTGGTAGCATGTAATTGGCCTTATTTGAATTATTCTAAATGTTTTATTGTATATATGTTATTGATATCGCTGTATGTTACCCTTAATAATTAAATTAAAAAGTATTGAATTTTTTATTTTACAGCCGTCATAAAAATGTGCGTTCATTTTCATGCGACCAGTGCTCCAAGTCCTTTTACCTCAAGGAGAACCTGAAGGACCACCTGACGGTGCACTCGGGGAGCAAGGGGTTCTACTGCGTGGAGTGCGACCTCTCGTATGCCTCGCAGGCCAAGCTCAACCAGCACCTCAAGAGGGGCACGCGCCATCTGACCCCGGAGCAGCACACGTAACTACAATGTTGATTAACCCGAAAACTCCTGATATCATAAGATAAATAGGCGAAAACCCGGTGTACGGGACGTCCCTGTAATTATTTATTTGTGGCGCTGACTGCTGCTCGTCTCCGATGTAATCCACGGGGAAAGGGGCGTGATGCTACTTGACTCTCGTACCGAAAGCGGGCGACAAAATAATAAGCAAGTTATATTTAGGCGGCGATCGGTAGAGAGTGAAGCGTGATGCGAAGTGGGGTGTGCGAGGGCTCAGCCTTTATAAAGGCTATTTTCAAATGTGCTCTTGGCAGGCTCTAGGCATGCACTGATTTGCTCTGCCCAGGGCCCACTTATTTATATGATTTGCCGGCGGCGGTCCCGGTAGCAGTGCCACCTGGCGGCACTTTCTCAAAGCTACCTGCCGGCCGCGAGGCCTCCCACTGTTTTTGCCACCCCACGCTTCGACGTTTCACACTTCACTCCGTCCCGACCGCCTAGTTTATTCCTTATGACAAATTATACATAAAAAATACAAATAAAAGGACTTATATTCTAAATACACAAAGTTGCGACGTTAAAACCGGGAGCTAAAGATGTACGGAGAGAATTGTGGGACTGGCCAAAATGGACGCCGCGGACCCCTGTGTGCCCTCTCGCTCGCACACAGCTTGCTGGCCTCGACGTCCTATGCAGCAGACTTTCAGCGCAGTCCCCTCTCTCCGCCCGTTACCTAATTCAGCCCACGATTCCAACGCCGCACAAACACAAAATAGATAGATGAAAATTAGTGACAATGGGAAAAATATCGGGAAGTTTTAAATCGCCTCCGTACGTCCGATACACCCGGATTTCAGAGATCGAGAGAGTAATACAGTAAAAGTCCGTTAATTCGAACAACAATAATTCGTAATTCGAAATTTTCATAATTTGCTCGGCCCAAAAATTTACTTTTCATAGTAAATTCTACCGTTAAATCGAAATATCGTATTTCGTAATGTTTTTCATCAAAATGTACTTACGATTCCTAATAATTCAAGTAAGACATCAATATAAAGTGAAATATGTAAAAGTCCGTTAATTTGACATTCAAGGGACCGGATTTCCCAAAAAAAAATTGAATTACGCGATCACTAAAAAAAAAATTGCGCCAATTGCTGATGGCTTGGAACATTGCGGCCATTTTTTCGTTCTGTCAAAATAATAATTACAATGTAAAGTGTTCATAATAATAATAACAATAGTGCTTGGATAACCCTTTCAGACCTGAAGCCGTAATCTGCATTTTATCATGAAATATTGTATTTTATATTGTAATTTGACATTGCTGAGGTAAAAAAAAATGTTGAAAAAATTTTGAAAATTGTATTTTCTGAGAAAACCTACCCTCACGATCGTGCTGGTCAGGATTATGTTCATACAAATAAAACAATATTTTATATTTTAAAGTTTTAAGGGGAATTCAAATTAAACTCGTTAAATATGGAAATGCCGTACTATTTAATTAAAATACACATTATCAAGTTATTTTTTTGTATGAAACGTTTTAAAACAATGCTTATTTCTAGAAAGGCATAAGTATGTTTTACATTTTTCACACATTATTTTTGTTCTACTTTTGCAGTTATCAAGGCGGCAAATTCTTGGAGTTACAATATCGTCATCAAATACTGCCAGGTGGTCGTAGCCATCATACCGCAGATCTTCAATAGGCAGATTTACCGGTTTATACATTTTTTGAGGATGATCAAATATAATTTCCTTGTTATCCTCATTCATCTCGGGAGCCTTGCGTTTTCGATCTGGAGTTTTTGTAAGAGCTTCTCCAACTTCCAAACGGAAAGCCAATAAATCTAAAGGCTTTTTCATGTTTTTTTTTCTAGCATCTTCACGGTATAACATCCAAGAGTTTACTAGTACTAGGTCCAAAAAGTGGATGATGGTCTTCAATGTCCATTTTTTTGTTTTGATCCAGGTACGATAATACTCCATTTGCTGGTCACAAATGTCTACACCTCCCATCAGACTATTATATTTTTTTATGACATTAGGTGCCCGGACGCTCACGTGTACTTTAGAGGGCTTGTGCCATCTCTTTACTGTAGAAAGAGGCTCAGCTCCAGTACAATTCGATGCCATTACAACAGTTTTTGTATCTCGCCATTTCATACAAACAACATTGTCACATACAAATTGCTGGTGGTCCCCTTGCTGCATCTGGTTGTCAGGTTTAAATTTAAGGCCTCTCAGGCGGTTAACCATGATAGTACCTGTTCCATGGATTCCAATGTCAGTCAATTTTTTGAGAAGGGGTAGTGTCGTAAAATATCTGTCAAAGTACACGCAGCTTTTGGGTGGTAAAGTCTGTGCTAAGCGTAGAACAACACCGGATCCCAAGCCCAAGTCTCTGTTTGGTAGCGGAGTTGAAGGTCCTTGATAGATTTCGAAATCTATCATGAGCCCACCAGATGTAGTGACCACGAAGTTCTTCAAACCTGTGGGCCTGGGCTTGTCTCGTACAAACTGCCGAACAGGACATCTACCTGTGAAAGGTATCATCTGTTCATCTATGGAATATGTGCCAGCAGTTCGTTTGAGTCTAAGGCATGCTCTTCGTACAGTCTCAATCACCGGTTGGACCTTCCACAGTTTGTTTGTGATACTCTCAGATGGAGGGACAATAGTATCAACAAAATGGAGAGAGGAACGAAGTATGAAAAATCTGTCTCTTGACATTGTCGCCGAAATAGATTCTAACTTGTACATTTTCTGCCAGTACATGTGAATGCGCGGGCATGGAATGCAGCCCATGATCACATGCATCCCAAAAAGTTTCTTCATCTCGGTGACCGTTGTGTTGAGTAGAACTCCCTTTGTAATTAGGTGATATCTGCTGGAGAAGTCAACGGCCATTTCGAAAAATTCGTCATTGAAATAATCATTAAAGTAACCCAATGGCGAGCGCACCTCAATGTTTGTATTGTCGGGAACATGAAATTCCAAGTGATCGAGTTCTGGAAAATCAGTTTCTTTCCAAATAGGTCTCCTCCCAGATGAAGTAAATGTCACAGGTTCTTCAAGATTAGCCAGTAATATCTCATCTTGGTCTTCATTATCACCATCGGAATCAATTTCCGGAATCGTCCTATCTGCTAATGAGGCCAGAGTATCAGCCACAGGGTTCTCATCATCTTCTTCTTCATTTGAACATTCCATTTCCGAAATGTTTCCATCTCCAATAGCATTGAGCACGAAATCGTCAAATCCTTCTTCATCTGGTATCATTTCGTTGACAGCATCTAATAATAATTATAATTGATAATATTAATAATTATCGTCATCCTTGTTAAGTATACAATTGAATTAAATAACTACAATTTTGGATAGTAAACTTCATAGACAGTTATTTATTTTATCGCTCTAAAACTACGTAACAATGTTAGTGGCTAGTCCCAGTGCGCACGCTCGTGCTGGTGTAAATTTGATCTTTAATAATTTCCTCAATTTTAAATGAATTTCTGAAAAAACTAATTAACTACTTGTATGAACATGTAAACTACCAAAACTGTGTTGCACATTTTTTAAATAATTAATATTTAACTTTTTATTCAATACTTAGGTGACAGAGAACGGCTTCCCGCGCGACGTGACATTTTGACAGTTGAAAATGTTTCCTCTAGCGAATTATTTTTGAAACTACCGTCAATATCGTATTCCAATGGACCCACACAGTCAATGTGGGCCGGCATACCGCGAAAATTTAAAAGCGTTTACGAGATTTTTGTTATTTGACGGACCCGCACGATCGTATTAGCCAGGTCTGAAAGGGATAACATAACGATGTTTTTGTGGGTCTAATGGCGCGAAATTAAAATCAACTTTTTTATTGGTTCAAAGAATCCTATTAAGACAGGCATCTCACACAAATTAAAAAACAACCTATATGAAAATGGATACAATGAATACCCGGATTTTGTGTTTTCCCGCCATTTGTGTGTAATTATTTCAGTCCCGATATATTTTAGTACATATATTACCCGATTTTAGGTTTTTTTCCGCAATGTACGTCGAAAATATTAAAAATACACGAGTTACGCGCGCTTGACACATTATTTCGGTCGTGATTAGTCAGGGAGCAACGTTGCTATTGGTCAGCCTACAGCGCCCAACGTGGTGATTGGCCGACATCTTTCAATTTTAGCCGTTTTTATTCTATGAACGGCCGTCCCGAACTCTGGTCATCTCTCTTTCCAAGTTGAAATTACGACAACAGCGCCAAACAGATGACTCATCCATAATATTGTCTCTATACACCTCCTTCAATTGCCTATGAATATCACAAGGTCGCACATTTCTTGCGCTGAGAAATTTAATCACAGCACTAACTTCACAATTGGCATCGTTCTCTATTTTCTTGAACATTATAAACACTCACAGAAACAATACAATCAATACCAGCGAGATGTAACATTGCACACAGACAGCTGAAATACAAGTGAACTTGTTAGTACTTGTCTGGCGGCTACTCTATTCGTCAGCACTCTGCACGGCGTAAACGGGTACTACTTTACGGATGACCCTCATAGATATTGTAGACAATGTAGACATTTGATAATAAAAGACCGGGAGTCTACATGTCTCCCTGAACATTTGTCAGCCAGTTGGTTTGGGGTATTTCCCTCCCACTGTTAGCAATCACGGAAAGGGGAGTCTTCTCACTATGTGACCGAGTATTGGGGCTACCTTAGGGAATAACCTGTGTATTGTTGTCTTTAGATTTGCCTGCAAGCTGTGTGATGTCCGTTACACCACCAGCGTCCGCCTGTCCGTGCACGTGGACCGCGTGCACCTGGGCAGGCGGCCGCACGCGTGTTCCCTGTGCGAGGGTACGTACGCCAGCAAGAACTCCCTGCAAACTCATTTCCGGGTCGTCCACAAGGGGATCAAGCAGCCCCGTGATCAGGTCTGCGAAACTTGCGGGAAGGCCTTCTCGGTAAGTACTATTGCTGTGTTATTTATGTCAGATTTTTTATTCTATATTTAAACTCTCTATAATTTTAGATTCACTTTATGTATTAACACTGAAATACCATAATGACAATTTTTTTATGAATTTAAACACGGGTTTTTCCTTTCTTTCTATTCAAAAGTAGAAAAAACAGTGTTTTAATTCACAAAAAATTCAACCATCTACAGTGAAACCCGGATTTTACATCTTCGTATTTAACATTTTCCCGCCAATTGCGTTTATTTTATTCAGTCCCGATATATTTTGGTACATTTTTTTCCTGCAATTTACATCGAAAATACAGTGAAATCCCTATTTTACGTTTTTTAAAGGACTGAGAAAAAAAAAAACGGAGGGAAAACGTACCCCCCCGTATTGAAAAAAACGACCTTTGTAACGAGATAGAATTTCATAATATTTTTTTCTACAGTTTTTATATTTTAGTTTTATTTGTTAAGTTAATTACAATATTTTATTCCTTTTTTCATCGGTTTCGTTTGTTTTTTTTGGCACGCGTTTTGCGAACTAATCTACGTGATATAAAAAAAAATTCAAATGTTACATTTTCCCTCCATTTATGTTTTTTTTCTCAGTCCCTTAAAAATGCAAAATAGGGGTTTCACTGTATTTGAACTGAATCTACAAAACCTGCGTTGGACCTATAATGACATGGAATTGAGAAGAGGGCTCATCACCATCAAGTCATTACAAAAGGTCTAAAAACCACAAAAATGAGGATCCTCGGATCCATTGCGGGAACGATTCTCTGAGACAGTCAGAAATAAGGAAAATCTGTGATCAGAGAGATCACGTTTCAGTACATTTATAAAGCAAAAATATGTTATTTTTAAATTTAAAAAAAAATCACGCACTGTTGTGTTAATTCTTCTTCTTCTTCTTCCTTATTGTAGACCTATGTGGTCTGTTCTCCAGAGTGTTGCTCCTCCTGTGAGGTAGATTCCCAGCTGTCCTTCCATCTTTTAGGAGGTCTTCCACGAGGACGAGTCCCATGAGGCTGATTATGCAATATAGGGGAGTCTGGTGGTGTCCATTCTTTGAACATGACCGTACCAGTCTCTTTTTCGCTGTCTGCTCCATCTTATAATATCCTCAACCTCACATATCTCTCTTATTCTGGTGTTCCTCACGCGATCTCTCAGTGTCTTGCCTGCTATCGTCCTCAGTGTCTTCATTTCAAAAGTCCTCAAAACTTGTTTGGTCCTTACTGTGTCTGCCCTTGCTTCGATGCCATATGTTATTATTGCTCTTACGCATGCTTTATCGATTCTCATCTTACTCTTTAATTCTTGCATTTAGAAATTTTCTTTACTGATCATATTTATCATGTTAATGAGATTTTTTTCCTCAGGATAAACGTATACTGCAATCGCATATACGGACCCACACGGGAGAGAAGCCGTATGGATGCAAGTACTGCGGGGCCAAGTTTGCCCATTCGGGGGCCATGTACACTCACGTGCGGCTGGTGCACCTCAAGATCAAGAGGGCCCCGACGAGAAGGAAAGGAAAGGCTGAACACCCCGGCGTGGCTGATAAAGACTGACATATTAAGTATTACAGGGATAATTTTAATTTAAGGATTTCATAAGCATGATACAGAAAATTGCTCCATTTAAAGAACTAGTTAAAAATAAACATATTTAATATTAATAGTGCACCTGATGCAGTCAATCAACATTTACATCAGAATAGGATAATTTGAAAATGTGCATTTTGAATCTCAATCTAAACTGTAACGGATTCTCAATGCACTCGAGGTCTGCGGGATGATTGTTCTTGGCTGAAGGGCTGACAATCTACTGATCGCAATGTAGACTGCCTCGCATTCAGGTTCTCGGTGATGCACAGTTCAGACATAGAAGCTGGTACCATTCCATGCAACGCCTTAAAGACAGTCCAACAGAGCCTTGTATTGTATTCTTTGTTGACACTACAACCAATGGGGCTTTTAAAGATATTGCGTTATATGACAACTCTTCGGCGTAGCCTTTATCAGTCTTGTTGCCGCATTGAGGTGCAAGAGGGTGTAAAATTATTCAGGCCAGATTCTCAAGCAACTCCATTTACATCGAAACCCGTGGGTGGCCCACCGTACTTGGGATACTTACTTCAGTATTTGAGCTTGCCTGGTTCCGCGGCTAGCGTATTAGGGCAAGGACTCTTTCTCCGCAGGGCTCCGTTTTAAGTTGCACCGAGGAGAGAGATCATGGGCAGAATCTCTGTCCAAGCCATCGAGGGGAACTTATGAATAGCGATATAAAAAAAATGGTGAGAGTCAATACATTAATTGAAAAGAGAGCGGAAAATTTAGAAAATATGATTCTGGTTTGTTATCAAAATGCTCATTAATCGCCGCTTTTAACTAGTCATCGTCGTCAAATCGTTTCCCATGAATGTCTTACTTTAGATTTGGGAACAGAAAAAAATCACTCGGTGCCAGGTCTGGACTATACGGTGGGTGATTGATTTCTGCGAAACTGCATTCACGAACAGCAGCCTTTGGAACTTGAGTCTTGTGCACCGGTGTATTGTCGTGGAGGAGCAGGATCCCTCTGACCAATTTCCCCCGCCTTTTCTCTTTTGCAATATTCTGTTGCTTATTTGTAATGTCAGAGTTCGAACACAATTTTACATTCACTGAGTTTTATCGAAAATGAACATTTTTCAGCCCAGTTTATGAACACAACACATTTTACTTCACTGAGAGACTATTATTTTGAGCATAGTTTATGAACACTGGTTTTACATTTCTTATTTTATATCAAAATACTCGAAAATTTTAACCAACTCACACGTTCTTGTCACATAAATATACCAATTAATAATATCTTTACTCATTATTCATTGAAAATTTACGACTTCTGGCAGAGTTTCCTATTATAACACTTTCATCTGGCAAATGTTTGATTACGTTGAAACACTTTTTCTTTTCACTTGAACATTTATTTCGCTGATTTTTACTTAACAGTCTTATCAAGATCCTTAGTTTTTTTTGACAATAACACATTATTTCATCTATCTATGATCTTGTCTTTCGGGAGTATCAGCCCGAAGGCTATTGCTCCCCCACCTGTTGGAAGTGACTTTGTTGGGAATGAGGATATGTTATGTAGGATGGGGTAATGAGGGAAGGATTAGGAGGACATTAAATAGTTTCTTCTTCAGCCGTCTCTCCACTGCTGGATGTAGGCCTCTTCTAATTTCTTCCATTTTTCTCTTCTTTGGGCTTCTCTTATCCACCTGCTACCCGCGACAGGGACAATATCATCGGCCCAACGTTTCTGAGGCCGGCCTATTCCTCTTTTCATGTCCCATGGTCTCCATCCTAGGACTCTGGGTGCCCATCTGTCTGTTCCCTGTCTGGCAACATGACCTGCCCATTGCCACTTTAGCCTGGCAATACGATCCACCACGTCGACAACCTTTGTCCGGCGTCTGATTTCTTCATTTCTGATTCTATCTCTCAGACTTATGCCTAACATTTGTCTCTCCATAGATCGCTGTGTACATTTTAATTTATATATGGTCCTCGCAGTTAAGGTGATAGTTTCCAGACCATATGTAAGCACAGGGAGGATACATGTTTCAAACACTTTTCTTTTTAAATTCATGGGAATATCCTTGTTTTTAAGGATATGATTGAGTTTCCCAAAGGCTGCCCAACCTAGTCCAATTCTTCTGGGTACTAAATAGTTATAGTACATTATTTGTACTTTTATTTTTTTATACGTCTAAGGTGGATCTGGGGGGGTGATGGTTGGGAGGGGTTCTGGTGGGAAAGAGGGAAGTGACTGTGAGGTGTGGCCCGTGGTGTATCTCTTTAGAGGTTTCTTGTATAGAGGGGTTTGGGTGTGTGGCGAACATTATTTCACTTATATTCGATTACTTCGAGCACTTTTTCATTGATATTTCTAAGTCCCTATTTGCGATACGCCTGTAGCGGGCCCCACTTTGGAAACCACCGGTACTAAGGTGGGTAAGCAGTGTAAACTTTCTAAGAATAAAGCACAGGGCTTGTGGGCTCTTTCATCGGAGATCCCCTCACTATCCTTAAAGATTGACGTCGTCCTGATGAACTCCTCCACTTTCGGAATGTTTCTTTCCCCATTAAAGCGTGACGTACAGTGGGCAAAGCTTCTCTTTGGTTGGTTTCCCAGAATCTGCTCGAGCTGGTCAGCAGATATCTGGAGTGCCATCTCCGTTGATGAGGTTGCACCGTTACGTCTTGCCATTAAGCACTTGTCACTAGTCATAAATCCCAATTAATGTTTCAAAGTATAAGTTCTATAACACTTATATAACGGCGGAACATGGGACGTGTACTGCGTCGGTGACATTGTGTCGCAGGTACTGCGCCGTCAGTAGGTAATTAGAGGTTGTCTGAAGTGCACGTCGTTGCATTCCAATTTTCAAAATTCGCCTTGTTACAAAACTGTATTTATGTTTACAATTTTTTATTATTTTGAATGTATGGAATAATGCTCTAATTATTACATTTTATACACAAATAGTTCGAATTCGCTGTTCAATCTCCTTCATATATTCTTCATCACTACTTTCAAACTTGTTGTCAACGCGTTTTTTTGTAATTATAGGCATTTTGAGTCAAGTCAAGAACTCTGAGATCAGAGTTCAGAATACACTGGGCGAGCCTAAACACCGCGCACAAGAACTCCAGGTCTTGCTGGACATTGTCGCTCCCACGCGTGGAATGAAGATTGAAATCACCCATCACAATGACATTCCGATCTCCTATCAGACCGCGGTTCATATGCATTGCATCAAAAAAGATCCCGGTGGAATGTATACCACGCATAAAAAAATATTGACATTTGAATTGTAAGTAATTTTTACCCATAAGTCCTCATTTTCGGATTCAAGGCCGAGGACGCGCTCGGCCATAAGCGCGTCCTCTTTCCTGATAGCCAGAAGACAACCGCCACCCTGCCTATGGCCTATGCCGTTGTCTCTGTCTCTCCTAAAAACAAGGAATGAATCCGTATCAAAAAGCTCAGAGCAAAAGACACTCGGATTAAGCCATGTTTCGGAGAGTGCAATTATATTTGCGTCACTCGCCAAAACACTGGTGTAAAACGTCGAGCATTTTGTCTTCAATCCTCGAACATTCTGATACAGAATACCAAAATTATCACGTCAGCTGAGCATCGGAAGTGAGCTGAGCATGAGGAGCCGCCACACTTGACCGCCACTCCTTAATAAAAGACTGTCGCGGCCAGTGTTTCGGCTTTAAGACCTCCGACACGGCCGACGTAGGAACGCCAATTTTGAACAATGCATAGGGACCATCTCTGGGCTTCATCCTATGGACCGTATAAGAAGCCTTACACAGAGAATTTAAAAAGGTTTTCATCTCCTCTGCCGAGGTTTCCGGATGGAAGGGATAAAAGTGGAAGTTTTTCTGGGGCGTTGTGGGTGTTTGCTCCTTCCCGAAACAACACTCCACCCTCCCGGATCACTGGGCTGTGAGACAATATTCCCATTCCCTCCATCATTCTGAGGACGGGTATTGACTGCTGCAGCTGTTGATGCGTCGGTTGTCGGGTCCTTTGATTTCTTGGCAGCCGATACACCAGATACAGGACGTTTCCCCTTGGTGACACTCCCTCCAACCACCCGTGATGCCTGAGCAGCGTAGGAAGTGGAGGGTACTGCGAGAGAACTCGATGATGCCACACGCGCAGCAGCACGTGTCGAGGCCCGTGTAGCCGGGCGAGGTAAAGTACGCGCACCCACATTGTGTGCGCCAGCCGCTACATCAGCATGTGACGCGGCGCTAGTAACATTTGTAACACTTGCCGGCTCTGTTGGTCCTTTGTTGCACAGAGCCGGTGCGGGTGCCGAATGGTCCACTCGGGAAGCATCGGCATCACTCGGCCGCGGCCCGTTGTCGCCCCCCCCGGCCGAGGGGCCGGGGGGGGCGACACCAGCAGAGCCGGCGCAAGTCCCGCAGTACATGTGTCGTACACTTGTGTGTACACTTGTGTCGGCCGCGGCGGTAGAAACACTGCCATGGTGGCAATTACACTTCTTTAGTGATTCGACAAATGCTGATATTTTATCGAACTTGACATGCAGATCGAGAACTTGTTGCAGAAGGCTCGTGTACATTGGCGAATCCATTGCAAACGATGTTTTGCGAACAAATAATACAGAAAAGAATCAATTTACTCGGATGTCAAAAAAGATCTGTCACGTGTCACAGGTAAACTTTTCGAATGATAGGCTGGCACCATGGTTACTGGCACCATCCGGCGATATCCCAAACTTTTCTTCCGATTATATCCCGAAGTCCAGTATCTCACTTTCGCGATATCTCCCCGGCGTGCGTTGGCCGGGGAGAGATGTTCCTTCTACCGAGAGCTCGGATTTTTCAATTCCGCAGGGTGGGGGGGGTGAGATCACGCCCCCCAAAGTGTTGCTGTTCGGCCTACCCGGCCGGCAGTACTTACTTAATTGCGATACCGGGGCAGAACGCTATTTTTTTAATCACAAAATTGTAACTACACTTCTTTAAACACTATTATTGTTTTTTCTATCCACTATTATTGTTTTCGTCAATCGCCGGGGTCTCGGAGACTTGGCTGGCCCCCGGGTATCATTTGAAATTCGGCTCTTACCAATGTATTCGGGATGACCGTATAGATGGGATGGGCGGCTCCGCTCTTTTCATTAAAACCCCTATCCATTTTTTTCCTGTGAACGTCAAGCCCACCGGTTTCCCGTTTCAGGTGGTAGCTGCCACGGTTCTTGACGAACCAGTGTGGAGGAATACCTCGAACAATCCCTTGTTTGGTGACTTGGAAGGTCGGGATGAAAGCATTGTAGGATGCGTTCTTAACAGTTTCCGAATTTACAAAGGAGTTTGCGTCTTTTGAAGTATTGAATTCAACCGAGAGTTTATTTCTTCCGATGTTTTTAATACCGTTCCAGGAAGTTTTAATATTGTTTTTGCAAAGAAACTTTCCAAAATCAATACCGTACAATGTTCCCATCGAGCCTTCTGAATTGTGCCGGGTGACATGGGTGATAAAGGGGGGTCTGTCAAGATCATTGAAGAGGCGGGTCGTAGGTGGGATCTTGGTTTGGATATTGGAGGGTAAGGGAGGTGGGGGAGAAAGGGTGGACGAGGTAGAAGGAACAGGGAGTGGTAAAGGAACCGAGGTAGCGGACGAGAGAGGTTTTTGGGCAATACGCCGTTCCCTAGGGAGAATTATCTTTGGGGTTGGGGGTTTATGAGGAAGATGATCCGAGTCGGAACTCGTCACTTGCCTACTTGTTGCCGTGGAGGAGGACTTTCTTATTTTGGGATTTTTTTTCCCTTTATGGTGACAAACGTGGAGGCCTCTGGGACCATCGGTTCTGCCGATTCCATGTTTGTGGAGCTCGCCGCCGAATCACTCGAGATATTCCCATCGGGGGGAACGGGGTCGGGGGGTTTAGTGCGATTCATAATAATAATTAAAAAATATTGATTATTACTACAACAATAATATCTTAAAAGAAAGAGAAAAAAAAGGAGGGTAGAAATAAAAATATAAAATAAAAATTTACCTTTTTGGAGTTTGAATTAAGAGATTAGTTAATAGGGATATGGTTAAAACAAAATAAGGATAACACCTTCACTTCTAACTACACAGTTATCACGTGTCTAGTGCAAATACAACCACCACCGACCGTGTCTCTACGTAGAATCTCAAAACTACTGTCAATATCGTATTCCAATGGACCCGCACAGTCAATGTGGGCCGGCATATCGCGAAAATTTAAAAGCGTTTACGAGATTTTTGTTATTTGACGGACCCGCACGATCGTATTAGCCAGGTCTGAAAGGGTTAAGATTTAAAAAGCTTGTCATTAGTTCACGAGTGCCATCATTTTCCCTTTCTTGATTTATAATGGGATCTCCAACCGTATCCCACAGCAGATTAGGGAGGTTATAATCCGCTGTGAGAATTTGGCATTGGGTATTTTGTGGATAGAAGTTGGACGTCTTCACAATGCTTTTTATATAAAGAAGATTCTGATGATGGAGGAATATATACACATCCCAATATGGTCTTCACGGTTGGCGTGTTCACTAGGACAAATAGTTGTTCGATGTCATTATTTTTTGGTGTCAGCTTTCTTGAGGATAATTTGAGATCGGTCGCAATGAGTACTCCTCCGCATCTTGATTTGGTGCTGGTAGAAGGTGAGCAGTCGCAGCGGTAAATCTTGTGGTTAATGAATCCCAATTCTGTTGATTTTATGTCGTTGTCCAACCAAGTTTCAGCAACATGTATATGTCGTATTTTTGTAGGGTAACTGATGTTCGTAATTCGCTGAGTTTGGTGCGGATGCCCCAGGTATTTTGATTATATAATTTTAACTGAGATTTAAGTTTTTTGGAAGAGTATTGACTATTTTTGGGATATTATTATTAAATTTAATCGTCAAATCAGGTTCACCGGAATTTCTTCCAATATCAAGTTCCTTCCGTAATTCATCTAGGTGATGTAAGATTGTCATGTCCTGGTACATCCTGATGTCGTTATTAAACAATCGTTTCTTACTTTTAAGAATTATTGGCCATTTTGGATCATTGAATTCAACTTTGATTGGTCTCGTTTTGTTTGCGACAGGTTTGCCTAGCATCCGATTTAGGTATAGAGCTGTCGAGGTTCAATAGTAATTCTGATATGTTTTTCATGTCGTTGCTTATTCTATCAGACTGTTACCCTGGGGTAAACCAAAACAAATAATTAGGTTTTTTTCCCTGTAGCTTCGTTCTCTCATTTCGGTAACGGTTTCAAGTATTGTCGGTGAAATGGTAGGCGAGGATTGGGATGTGTTAGCCGGCTGTTGTTGAGCGATAGATTTGTAAGTGGTCAACTCCCCTTCAAGACTGACGACTTTCGCTATTAATTCCGATGACATTTGGTTGATGGTTGCGAGGATGTTGTTGGTTTTGGGAATTATTTTGGATATCTGATCTTTGGTAAATTTACCAGATGGATCCGATATTAATGAAGTTAACAGATCAACTGCATCTGACATCCCTCCTCCCAAACAGAACAGGCAGAGAAAAAGGTGCGGGAAAAAGAGAGCGTCAACGATCACCGAAGATCGGGGGAAAGGCGATCCAAGGTGTCCTATGGACGCTCCGGCTTCTTTCATCGCCGTGTACCTGACCTACCTTCCGGATCCTCGCCGAGTCCTCTCGCGCTTCAGCAGCTCCAGGGTCCTCGGGAGAATAGCTCACCAGAAGGGAGGTCCAGCGATGCCGTCAGTCGGGGAAGGTAGACAAGCTGGAATACGCAAATAAAAGCGTGGTTTGTCAATTTTAAAACAATAAAAATTTATTTAAAAATAAAAGACTTACCCTAAATATAATATTCCTTATGGTGGCCACCTAATTATAAACTATTTAACCTAAGGAACGCTTAAAACTAACCATAACTAAAATAAGCGGCGCGACGTTCGCCGAGCGCGGCTCCAACGAGGGCAAGCCTGCATGAAAGGCTGGAAGAACCATGTTCGGCAGCAGGATATGGGGTGAACCAGCCACGGCTCTCATGTTCTCTGATGGGGCGGCGGCTGGGTCATGGCGGGGAGGAAGACCACGGCTCTCTCTCGTTCTCTGACGGAGGCGGCGGTCTATCCTCTCTCCGCGGAATGGAAGGCGGCTGAGGGCAGCGACATCATATAGTGGACTCCCTTTCACTCCTCCGAGGCTCTTGGCTTCTCGGGGGCGGGGGCGGTGCCCGGTCCTTCATCTTGGCGAGGGCGCGTATGATGCACAATATTTGGCGAGTGCGCACGTTTTGGCGCGCTTTCGCTTGGCGCGAAAAAAAAGTCTCTAACGTATCACCTATTCTATTGTTCTTTAAGCCCTCCCCGCGGAATATACATCGCGAGGAGGCAATTCACTTAACTTTTTACACTTTTACATAATTTTATTAATTTATTATTTACACGATCGCGATGTGTTCCTCTGACTGTAACTTTCATACTATTCGGCGATTCCGTTCATTCATGAACTTGCATTGCGGGGGGTGTGAGAGGGGCAGGTCTCCGAGGGGTAGAAAGTCTTTTGTCCCTTCAAAGCGAGGAGCCTGTAGCCTTCTAGGAATTTCTACCTAGATAAGCCGGCGTGAAGCATTTCGGATCTTTGGACACTTTTAACAATGAATAATTGCAACGCAAGCTTGTTCGATAATTATTTTGAAATGGTATAATTTTTGTCACAGAATAATTCCATAACATAATGATTTAACATTTTCGAAGCTTTCCTGCTCGACTCGTGTCCATCTCCATGACTGATTCTTCTTTAATAAATTGCAGAGGGGTATCGTCGATTCTCTATAGCGGATAACAAATCTCCTATAGTAATTGCACAACCCTAAAAAGGCTCTAACCTGTTTTACCCGCCTGGGCGCAGAGAACTTTTTTATTGTATCGACCTTTGTAGGATCCATCTGGATACTGTTAGTAGTTAGTAACATCTGCACCTTTTTGTGTAGAAATTGACATTTGGTTAGTAGACATGTCACACCCGCGTATATTAACCTCTGTAAAACCAATCCGAAATGTTCAATTTCCCCTTTATATCGCTGTCGGTAAAGATTAATAGATCGTCCAGACAATTTACACAGAAATCTCTGACTTCCGGCCCCAATATCACGTCCATGGCTCGACTAAAACTTCCTACAGATGTTTTTAACCCTTGCGGTAGAACTTGGTACACATGACTTTCCGTTGAATACAAATCCAGTATATTTTCGGCTATTTCTTTCCAATGGTATTTGAAAATACGCATTGTTAAGATCTAATGTTGACATGAACTTGACCCCATGGAATCTCTGTAGGAGTTCCGACGTTAATGGCGGCTTTTCTACCTCCCCTTGCATTCGGGAATTTAGTTCTCGCGCGTCCAACAGGATCCTAACTGTATTGTCTTTCTTCATCGTATACGTCAACGGGCTGGCAAACGGAGTGCTTTTTCAATTCAATTTTTTTTTTTAAATCATAAACATTACAGTATATAATCAAAGCGCTTATGACTATACAGGTAGGTAAAAAAAATGTAATTTGACATTGCTGAGGTAAAAAAAATATTGAAAAAATTTTGAAAATTGTATTTTCTGAGAAAACCCACCCTCACGATCGTGCTGGTCAGGATTATGTTCATACAAATAAAACAATCTTTTATATTTTAAAGTTTTAAGGGGAATTCAAATTAAACTCGTTAAATATGGAAATGCCTTACTATTTAATTAAAATACACATTATCAAGTTATTTTTTTGTATGAAACGTTTTAAAACAATGCTTATTTCTAGAAAGGCATAAGTATGTTTTACATTTTTCACACATTATTTTTGTTCTACTCTTGCAGTTCTCAAGGCGGCAAATTCTTGGAGTTACAATATCGTCATCAAATTCAACCACGTCTCAGTCAGTGTAATGACGTCAGCACTAATAACTGAGACGTTGTTGTAGAATATTGAGGACTTGGATTTCAATCCTCTAACATTTTGGTAATAAAATGCCAATTCAGTGTTGGGTTTGCGGAGTCAGCTGGATGTTCTTGGCAACCGCGGTACAATACGATTGACCTCCCACTCTCTGATGAAGGAGTGACGAGGCCAATTTCCCGCTACGATTACTTCCTTCACAGCCGATTCCGAAATACCCATTTTGAAGGATGCATAGTTACCCTTTGACCCAATTTTGTGTACTGTGAATGAAGCAGTAGCACACAGTGACAATAAATAATTAGACACGTCGTCGCACGAGGTGTCCGAATGCAAGGGATAGATGTGGTAGTACTTGAGAGTACCACCTCCCTCACCACTGTCCCTACGAGCACCCCGGATAGCGACGCGTCTTTTACCGGAGACAGTTCTCCATGGTTTTGAAACGTTAGACGAAGGTGCCACAGCCAGGCCAGATGAAGGTGGCGCAGCCGGGTCGGATGCATGCGTGGACAGATGGAGGTGGCGCGGCTGGGACAGGCGAAGGTGCTGCCGCCGGGATAGATGAAGATATCGCAGCCGGGACAGATGAAGGTGCCGCTGCAGACGAGCGGTGCGCTCCTCCCCTGGATCTAGCACCGGTACATGCACCCCGCATTGCACCCGCCGTCAGAGATCTCGTCACCATCCCTTTCGGTTGATCCACCACTGCAGCCGTCGAGTACAGCATCGGGGCGGGAACCGGTTCCGCTGCAGCAGCTTCGACAGTATGATCAGAGGCAATGGCAGACTTCACAGGGGGCACTGCGCATGCCGGCGATGTAGCCAAGGCTGTAGGCGATGCAGAGATGGAGGAAGCAGGCGATGCAGGTCGCGAAACTGGACTCGATGCATCCCGCTTGGCTAAGGACGAGTCATCTGATTGTTTCCACACTCACATCCTTCCAATCTTCCCACCAATGCAGCCACTGTAGAATTTAGCTGCTCCATTTTAAGATGGATGGACCTAATTTCCCACAAAAGATCACCATGATCGCAAATTAATAAAATAATTAATCAATTGATAACAATTCCGATGTCATCAAGCACCTACTTTATAACAAAATAATTCAATTTTGATTTGAAATTAATTCTAAACAGTTCTAACAAATTTCTAAAATAAATTTTTGACAGCTGTCAAAATGTCCACTTGAACAAATTTTTTATTGATTTAATCATAAAAAATGGTTTAGTTTAACACTGCAATTTTATTAAATATCATAAAAACTCAATTTTTTTATTAGATGCACAACTGTTCACTAAATTTAACTTTGTAAATTCACAAAAAACACAAACATTCTCAACAGCCACACATACAGGTCATCACCGTGCGATGACATTCGAACAATACTCCCTAGGGATCTTTCACTCAGGTTTCTCAATGGGCGTAGAGCTACCGAGGTTACAGGAGGTTCTCCCTCAAAATAAGACTCCTGGCACTTGGGTTTCTTAATGGCCGTAAAGCTACCAAGTTACCAGGGTCTTCCTGTGAATCGTCCTCCGGGACTCGGGTTTCTTAATGGTCGTAAAGCTACCGAGCTCCCGGATTTCACTCCAGGCCAGGCATGGGATCCTTGTACCCTATTGGGTATCCCGGTTCCCGCCCAGGTGTCAGAACTGTCGCCCTGACTACACTGAATTTCTACTTGACTTTGATCTTGTGGCTTATTGGAGTGAGACTCGGAAGGCTGTTACTCCTTCCCATTGATGAGTTAGAGGTGTTGTTTGTGTGTGGTGTAGTGTGTGTGACTCTATGGGGTTGAGTTTAGTGTGTGGGAGGGTTGAGTTTACAGATATTATATATTAAGAGTATACTTATTTACATATGATAAGGTAGAGCAATTTTGAAGGGGGGAAGCAATGTATATGTTTGTTTTTTTATTTTTATATTCCGAATTTAATCGAGCAAGTAGGGTTTTATTTGTTTTGTTTATACATAAGGGGGGGCCCGGCTCGCGCGTTTGTCCTGATCGTGTTAAACGTATTACGTAGGCGGTAATTTATTATTATCCTACTGTCTTGGTTGGATGTTGGAACGCTGCGGCGATCGCGGCGATTATTCCCTTGTCTATGTACTCGAGAATGGCTTGGAGTTGTACTGATTCTATTAGGGGCGGTGACATGTGGATTGCGGGGACTCGATTGTTTCTACGTTCGAGGGGTCTGGGATACCGGCTAGCTGGCTGGGGGGGCGCGCGCGGGGCGGGTCGGTTAGTAGAGGAGTTCGCGGGTTGTGCGATACGTGATGGAGGGGCGTTCTCGGGGTTCGCGGTCTGGGGGCGCTGTTGTTTATCGGTTCCGATGTGGGTGCGTTTTTTGGTTTTTGTTGCCCTCGGGTCAGTGGGCCTGCTTGGGCAGCCTTTGTAGTTGCGAAGGCCCACACATGGCACACGTTGCGGGTGTGTTCCTTGGTTTTTTACAGACCATTGTGCTGTGGGCTTCTCCACATTTCACACATCGTGGCTGTTTGCCCCCAGACCGCGAACGTCCAATGAGGAGGTTCGGTGTGCAAGTGAAGAGTCAGAGGTTGGTTGGTACACAGTTATTTATTTCGGCACAGCGAGAGCGTTCGAGCGGACGCGTGTCGCTCGGCTGAAGGACGCGGTAATAAGCCCGGAGCAAAGACAGGGTCCTTGTCTCCAGGGGGCGCTATGCTGCTGCCAGCATACTAGTGCCATAGGTTAGGTAGGGGGGATGGGATTAATCCTCCCAGTCCCACACATGTACCCGATCGCAATAAAGGCGACCCTGGGTTAACTGTGAAAACACCGTTGGTTTTATCTCCACCCTTATTACCGAAAGTGGAGACTCTCTTAAATGATCTGACGAAATCTTCTTCACTAAGGGAAGAAGGGGAGCACTGGCCGGCCAGGTTTGTCTCGAAAATTTCTTTGGCCAGGGCCTCGTCCTTGATCGCAACCGGGACATCATAGACAACGATCTTCGGCAGTTTTCCTTTCGGAATAACCACACTAAGACCGTTATCTCTAAGCCTATCGCTGAGGGCGTTCAGTTTTTGAACGCCCTCCTTGGAGGTAGTCTCAACCAGGAGGCCGGCACCCCGCACGTTCCTGGTGCGGACTGGCTGGAAGCCGTCTTCCCTCGGGTTGACGGCCTTCATGAGAGCCGCTTTGGTGCCCTCCGAGGGGCAATCACCTTGGGCCGCTTAGCTTGGACCACACTATCCTGACGTAGCAAAAACTCAGTGGCTTCTCTGGCCGTCTCCAGACCCAGAGCCACCCAAATCGACTGTACGTTCGTAGGGAAGTGTCTCATGATTGTCCCTACATACAGTTTTTCCATTGGAGCTTCGTCAATAGACTGTGCTATGGTCCCAATAGTACGTAAAGTGCTCCCTCATACTCTGTCCGCTATCCGCCACCCAAACCGCGTTATAGAGTAGGTCGCGATACCTATCCCTCACGACCCTTCCCCAATAACACTCCTTGAATGGCGTTTCTAACTCCTCGAAACTGTCCCAGCTCGTAGAGTATACCCTCGCCCATCTCTCGGCATCTCCGGTTAAGCAGTTCTCGCCTAACTCCTTCCAGCTCCCCTCCCCTTCTCTCCTCACGACCGTTTTCAGCTCCTTCAGGAAAGGCAGAGGGTTCCCTTTTCCGGAGAACTTGGGATTCTCCACCGCCTTGTAGACCCGCAGTGTTCTCACGTTATCACTCGCACTCGAATGAGATGTGGACGCCAGTGATTCAGTCTCCTTCACACCTCTCTTCTTCATCTCCTGTAATATTGGCACCGCCAATTCCATAAAATTCCCCATCATCTCCTCAACTCTCTTGTAGGATTTGGGACCTTATGTTTTCTTCCTGATCGCCTTCTTCGCGTAGCGCCCCTTTGTCCCAGACATTATTTTTGATATAGTTTTCTCTCGTACCGAACCGGTGTCTGTAAAATATCGTAGCGGACCTTGTTTTCTCCCCCCTTTTGTTTCTAACCTTTCTACGACAGCTCTGGAAACTGAATTTATTCTAGTATTTTTAAATCTGCATATGTTGCACCTTCGTACCACTTTTAACTGTATACAAAATAAAATGAAGTTCTTGATAATCAGAACAACAAAAAAACACAACCTGAATTTAATACTAAGCATGACTGCTCGACACTTAGGTCAGGAATCCACTGTCCCGATGCCTGGGCCAACCTCGCTCCAGCACCCTCTCAGCTAAACTCACCCCTCCCTCGCTCCCTGCGTCTCCTCTGCTTCCCGCGCCCCTAAATCCATCCCTAAATCTTCCCCGCCTTCAACCACTCGGTTAGGTGTTATATTTTCTAGTGAATTGAATTTATTTTCGTACATCTGAATTTACGTATCTCTCTATGATGGTTCAATACCATCACACGTTTAAGACCTTGTTATGTTGATTAAGATTTAAAAAGCTTATCATATCGAGTAGTTCACGAGCGCCATCATTTTCAATTTCTTGATTTATAATGGGATCTCCAACCGTATCCCACAGCAGATTAGGGAGGTTATAATCCGCTGTGAGAATTTGGCATTGGGTATTTTGTGGATAGAAGTTGGACGTCTTCACAATGCTTTTTATATAAAGAAGATTCTGATGATAGAGGAATATATACACATCCCAATATTGTCTTCACGGTTGGCGTGTTCACTAGGACAAATAGTTGTTTGATGTCATTATTTTTGGTGTCAGCTTTCTTGAGGATAATTTGAGATCGGTCCCAATGAGTACTCCTCCGCCTCTTGATTTGGTGCTGGTAGAAGGTGAGCGGTCGCAGCGGTAAATCTTGTGGTTAATGAATCCCAATTCTGTTGATTTTATGTCTTTTGATTAAATAATTTTAATTGAGATTTAAGTTTTTTGGAAGGGTATTGACTATTTTTGGGATATTATTATTAAATTTAATCGTCAAATCAGGTTCACCGGAATTTCTTCCAATATCAAGTTCCTTCCGTAACTCATCTAGGTGATTGCGTTGTAAGATTGTCATGTCCTGGTACATCCTAATGTCGTTATTAAACAATCGTTTCTTACTTTTAAGAATTATTGGCCATTTTGGATCATTGAATTCAACTTTGATTGGTCTCGTTTTGTTTGCGACAGGTTTGCCTAGCATCCGATTTAGGTATAGAGCTGTCGAGGTTCAATAGTAATTCTGATATGTTTTTCATGTCGTTGCTTATTCTATCAGACTGTGTTACCCTGGGGTAAACCTAAACAAATAATTAGGTTTTTTTCCCTGTAGCTTCGTTCTCTCATTTCGGTAACGGTATCAAGTATTGTCAATAAAATGGTAGTCGAGGATTGGGATGTGTTAGCCGGCTGTTGTTGAGCGATAGATTTGTAAGCGGTCAACTCCTCTTCAAGACTGGCGATTTTCGCTATTATTTCTGATGACATTTGGTTTGTCTCGAGGTGGGCTTGTTTACAGTTAGTGCAGGTGGGCGCGTCGTCCAAAGCCAGTATCGGGCACGCTTGACGCAGGTGTTCACCGTTGCAGTGGCTGCATGTGATTGTGGTAGCTGTGCAGATACGCTGTCCATGTCCGTAAATGATGGAATTTGCATTAATGTTTATTTTATAATGTCACAAAACTGAAATTATATTTTTCGATTAGATCTGAATGATCTTTATCTCCTGTATTCTCTCTTATCTCTTGAAGACAAGTATTTACAGTAGAGTACAGTACAGACAATAGAGTTTGTGTGCTCTAATACCTCTGTTATACAAAGTATTCATACCATAAATATCGGCTTCAATAAGAATACTATGGAGTCCAGTCCCTTCTGGATATTGGCACAAGTATCGCAATTTTCTTTTTGTAAACGATCCAATTCTCAATATCAAATTCTTGATTTGTTTGTTGAATATTTTTTGCAATAAGATATATATATGGCCATGTCGTATGAAAGTACTGCTATTTTTTTTTACTGAATGGCAAGACTTACCTTGACATAATTTTTCATAGCGGTATACACAACATCTTTGGAAGTCGGTGGCTTAGGTATGATTGGACTAAATCCAACAGCCGATTAAGGCATTTGAGATGTGGGGTATCGATCTGGCAGGATTCTCCGGTGTGGTCTGAGCCACACTTATAGCATCGCGGCTGAGATCGACACAGTGCCTTGGTGTGCCCAAATCTACAGCATTTAAAACACTGTATCGTTGGGAACACGTATAACTCCACAGGTAGGGATACATGGAACAAGGATACATGGGAGGGAAGCGATTTGGAGTCGAATGTCAAGACGACTGTCTGGGAGGGTTTCCACTCCACCGTTGTGCCATTTTTAACTCGGTAATTCAAGTGACGGGCCCTCAATACCTTACCTGATCCTGTGGGAACCTCAGTACTCTCCACAATGTCTTCTTCAGACCAGTGTGGAGGAATACCTCGAACAATCCCTTGTTTGGTGACTTGGAAGGTCGGGATGAAAGCATTGTAGGTCGGGATGAAAGCGTTCTTAACGGTTTCCGAATTTACAAAGAAGTTTGCGTCTTTTGAAGTATTGAATTCGACCGAGAGTTTGTTTCTTCCGATGTTTTTAATACCGTTCCAGGAAGTTTTAATATTGTTTTTGAAAAGAAACTTTCCAAAATCAATACCGTACAATGTTCCCATCGAGCCTTCTGAATTGTGCTAAAGGTGAAATTTGTGATAAAGGGGGGTCTGTCAAGATCATTGAAGAGGCGGGTCGTAGGTGGGATCTTGGTTTGGATATTGGAGGGTAAGGGAGGTGGGGGAGAAAGGGTGGACGAGGTAGAAGGAACAGGGAGTGGTAAAGGAGCCGAGGTAGCGGACGAGAGAGGTTTTTGAGCAATACGCCGTTCCCTAGGGAGAATTATCTTTGGGGTTGGGGGTTTATGAGGAGGATGATCCGAGTCGGAACTCGTCACTTGCCTACTTGTTGCCGTGGAGGAGGAGTTTCTTATTTTGGGATTTTTTTTTCCTTTTATGGTGACAAACGTGGAGGCCTCTGGGACCATCGGTTCTACCGATTCCATATTTGGGGATCTCGCCGCCGAATCACTCGAGATATTCTCATCGGGGGGAACGGGGTCGGGGGGTTTAGTGTGATTCATAATACAATATATTCAAAAATATTGATTACTAGCTGACCCGACGAACTTCGTACCGCCTCAGAATCAATAAATGTTGTGTTAACTTATAAGCTAAATTTAATTCACCTTTTTATTGAATTACAATTAATACTTAAAATGAATTAAGTTCATGAAATGTGCAAAAGTCAAAATTAAAAATATGAATTACAATGGAATATAATTCACGTGGAAGCCTGCATTAATACCTACTTAAAATGAATTATAAATTGTTAATTAAAAACTTTGTTTTATGTATCACAATTGTGTTTTATTTTTTCGCGACAATATATTCAACCAAAGTGGAATCTACCAGATTAATTGTGAGGATTGTGATGCCGTGTATATTGGAAAGACGGGTCGATCATTTTGAAGAGGTTATATGAACACAACATTTAATACAAAAACAGAATCATTGTGTGAATTTTGACCATCATTTCAATTCCAAAAACACATTTTTTTTGCATATAACAAACAATTTTAAAAAAAATTGATAAATTAGAAAATTTACAAATTTTTAAAGCAAAGGCACGTGAATGGAATGTTATAAATAACCAAATTCCAGCTTATTCCCCCTTAGTATATATGTAGTACATTAAAAACTTTTCCTTTATACAATCTACCAAAAAAATATTAATACTACCTTCCATTTTTGTCCCTTTCTTACTAATATAATCTGCTTCCTTATAATGTTTATCGTCTTTAATATATTAGGATTCATCGTTTTTGACTCTATATTATGTATGATTGTTCCTTCTAATAATTGTTTGAATTATTATTATGATTATTATCATTCTTATTATTTTATTATTATAAATAAATGAATTTCATACAACAACACAACAACAAAAACAAACCATCACGCCGTTTCTCCGCAGGGGTAGGCAGAGAGAATGGACCGCCACACGACTCTATCCTGGAACACCTCTCTAGCTTTTTCCACATTCATACATCGAGTCATACACGCACGTCGATTCTTCCGGCTTCTGACATGACCAACCTTTAATATTTGATTAATTTGGACATGCCATGTTTTTCTCGGTCTACCTCGACTCCTTACTCCATTTACATCGTTAACGTATACTTTTTTAACCATTCTTTCTTCACCCATGCGCTCCACATGTCCGAACCAACACAACGAACTATTCATAATTTTGTTCATAATACCTTCTTTCGCTCTACATTCCTTCCTAATATCAGCATTTGAGATTCTGTCATACATCGTTCTACCACACATACGTCTTAGGGACCTCATCTCTACCGCATTTATTCTACTCTCATCTTTGTTCTGTCAGTTCCATGCTTCGCTTCCATACATAGGAGTTGGGACCAGAACTCCATTGTGAACGGCCATTTTCGCTTTCATTGATAAATTTTTGTTTCCAATAACTACTTTTAAAGCTCCATTCACTTTGTTACCCGCACCAACCCTTTTTTCAACATCACTGTCCGTTCGGCCATCCGCTGTGAACATGCTACCTAAATACACAAATTCCCTCACCTGTTCCAAGCTCTCTTCATTTACACTTATATTACAAACTGTCATTTGCTCTTCCCTTTCAAAAACTAACACCTTTGACTTTCCGACATTCATCAAAACACGTTAAAACAATTAAATAGCAGACAACATAATTTTGAATAAGTGTGATCCATCAATGAACTCCGTTTTCATCATTAGCATCATCATATTCATCATCTGAAGAGTTTGATGATTCAGTGTCCCTATCAATTGAAAAAAGAAATTCCTCGTCTTCATCTAGCCAAATATTTCGTTTATTAAGTACTCGCGGCTGAATTTCCTATGGTAACAATTCTCTGGACCGAATGTACACAGATACACCTATAAAATCAATACAAAATATACAATACGTATTTTTATTATTATTCACTAATCATAAATCGGTTTTTAATCTCTACGGAACACTCATCTGTCATCTTTTTCGAATGGTAGGTATTAATGGCGCAAATATTCTCTGCTCTCCTTCACAAAAGGGGTTTAACTTTTAGAATAGTCTCTCTTATACTGATTTTTATAACTTTGGGCATTGTTAATCTAAAATTAATAAAGAAAACCAAAAATCCCGGTGACGATTAAAAAATAACCTCAAATCTTTCACATTGAGTATTGACATCTGGCATCAACAATACACCACCTACGGGCGTTTTCAAAACTAAAATGGAAGCCATGATGTTTTTTGTACTTTGTCTCAGAAGTCAAATATAGTCAAATTTATGACAAATATAATTAATTTTAAATCATTTAAGTGATTTTTTCAAATGTTTTAATGATTATTCTGTTATCCGGAACGGAGACAAATCCAGCTAATATAAGATCTTCAAAATTGGTCCAGCCGTTCTCGAGTTATAAATGGTGTAACTAACGCGATTTTTGACTTTGTTTTATATATATAGATAACTCCAACAATAATATCTTTAAAGAAAAGAAAAAAAAAAATTGTGGGTAGAAATAAATAAATAAAATAAAAATGTACCTTTCTGAAGTTTGAATAAAGAAATTAGTAGGGATATGATTGAAACAAAATAAGAATCACACCTTCACCAAAACAGGAACTTCTAACTACACAGATAGTATTGTTATCACGCGGCTACAGCAAATACATCCACCACCGACCGTGTCTCTACGTAGAATCGGTCGACAACTTGATGTTCTTGATGGTCCTTTCGATCACCTCGCCGCCCATAGTTTCTTTCCCGGTAATGACCACCGTGTGTCCCGACTTGGGGCTTACGGTGGTGGGAATTGCGCAATCTCGGGGGTTGGTCTGCGGGCGACGCGAAGGTCACAGCTGCCACAGCGTAGCTTCTGTTTTTTGGTGGCTTGCGGTTTTTGGTGACGTCCCTTTGATGCGCTGCCTTCAATTCAATTGTTGCAAACATCATTTTTGTGCTCTCCATACACTGTTTTTTTACATTTTATGCACGTCATCTTAGACATTCTTTTCTTTATTGTGGTACACAAGCCACAATAACGTCGAACTTTAGCCGGAGGTTCCTCTTCAGCACCTTCAGAAACCTCTCGATTGTTTTGTGGCAGGACGTTCTCAATATTTTCTCGCAGTCTTGATAAAGTAGGGATTTCTAATCTACATCTCAAATAGTTCAGTGCTTAGTTTTTTCATATATTTCCCACGGTTCAATGGTTTTTCTCCTTTCAATAAAACATTATGGGCGTAAATTATGTAGGAATTGACGAAAGCCATGTTCAAAATGCCATAAAACATTGTCATTGGCCATCTGCTTGTCTTTCTAGAACAAGACATTGAAGAGCACAATTTTTATAAATTTTAGGAAAATTTTACAATGATTGAAAAGAAATTTAACAGTGGTTGAAAATAAATTTTACAATGGTTAAAAATAAATTTTACATGGTTGAAAAGTAATTTTACAATAGTTGAACATAAATTTTACATGGTTGACTTTCAATAATCCTCTATCTTCGGTAAATCCGTTAATGGGTTGTTGAAGATGTAAGTCGAACCATTAAATGAAATATGGTATTTGCTCTCAGGTTTGAGAGATTCAGGAGACATAGTACATCCACCTGCTCTAGCAAGGTCAGCAGTTTCATGGTTGCTTAACTTTGCACGACAAGTTAGTGTAACCTGTGTCGAAAATGCCGACACGGATATGTCTTTGTACGACTCACGATATTCATCATTGAAGACAATGAGCAAGTTCCCAAATGGATGGTTCTTGTACAAGTCTTGTGGGAGGGAGGCGTATCCATCTGACCCACGGTTTGTCCATTTTAGATGAAGGATCTTTGAAGCTTGGCCATAATTTGAATTCGGCCATTATATCATATTCTCGAAGGTCTATCTTTTGTGTATGCATCGTCAACTTCAGAGGACCAATACGGAACAAAAGATACTGCTACCATGCCTTTTCCTGCAGGTGTCAAGCTGATTTTAATGTACTCAAAAGAAGCAGTTCTAAAATTTATTTGTGTTGAAATGTTCCCATTACTTACCGATTGGAATCCGAGATTTTTAGTTTCGGAGAGAAGAGTTTGTGGTTTCATTGGAATTTGAGCCACAAGTCCTGTTATTCCAAATGTTCCAGTAAGGGTACGTTTTGAGTAGTCAATAGAGAAAGATGAAGAGAAGTCAAACGCTTTGAAGAGAAAATCAACCAAGGGGCGGATTATAGGTTGTCCAGGAAGATATGTGGTGAGGTGACGAACGCCAGTGGCGACGACATTTCCTAACCCACTTGTAGCAACGGGACGCTTTCTTGGCGCACGTATTTTTCGTGTTCGCGCCAGACGCCGACGGCTTGTGTGGAACTCGGCCATGGCGTCGGCCAAGTCTGCTAATTTATCGAGCGGCGTCTTCTTCTGTGTTATCGCTAGATGCAGGTTTAGGCATGGTTCTATTTGTTTGAGCGGCGAAACACTGCGTAGCACAACGTAAAACACAGAAACAAAATATATATATATATATATATATAGTTCTCACTCTGTATGACACCGTACTTGCACGTAACCGATATACTAAACTACTTTTTTTTTTAAACTCGGGGTCACCAATTTGTAGTGTGAGGAGGTTCGGTGTGCAAGTGAAAAGTCAGAGGTTGGTTGGTACACAGTTATTTATTTCGGCACAGACAAGTGTATTACAATAGATAGGGCGAGAGCGTTCGAGCGGACGCGTGTCGCTCGTCCGAAGGATGAGGTAATAACCCCGGAGCAAAGACAGGGTCCTTGTCTCCAGGGGGCGCTATGCTGCTGCCAGCATTCTAGCGCCATAGGTTAGGTAGGGGGGATGGGATTAATCCTCCCAGTCCCACACATGTACCCGATCGCAATAAAGGCGACCCTGGGTTAACTGAAAACACCGTTGGTTTTATCTCCACCCTTCTTACCGAAAGTGGAGACTCTCTTAAATGATCTGACGAAATCTTCTTCACTAAGGGAAGAAGGGGAGCACTGGCCGGCCAGGTTTGTCTCAAAGATTTCTTTGGCCAGAGCCTCGTCCTTGATCGCAACCGAGACATCATAACAACGATCTTCGGCAGTTTTCCTTTCGGAATAACCACACTAAGACCGTTGTCTCTAAGCCTATCGCTGAGGGCGTTCAGTTTTTGAACGCCCTCCTTGGAGGTAGTCTCAACCAGGAGGCCGGCACCCCGCACGTTCCTGGTGTGGACTGGCTGGAAGCCGTCTTCCCTCGGGTTGACCGCCTTCATGAGAGCAGCTTTGGTGCCCTCCGAGGGGCAATCACCTTGGGCCGCTTAGCCGTCACCACACTATCCTGACGTAGCAAAAACTCAGTGGTTTCTCTGTCCATCTCCAGACCCAGAGCCACCCAAATCGACTGTACGTTCGTAGGGAAGTGTCTCATGATTGTCCCTACATACAGTTTTTCCATTGGAGCTTCGTCAATAGACTGTGCTATGGTCCCAATAGTACGTAAAGTGCTCCCTCATACCGCGTTATAGAGTAGGTCGCGATACCTATCCCTCACGACCCTTCCCCAATAACACTCCTTGAATGTCGCTTCAAACTCCTCGAAACTGTCCCAGCTCGTAGAGTATACCCTCGCCCACCTCTCGGCATCTCCGGTTAAGCAGTTTTTTTTTTTTTTTTGTATACAACAGGTTTTTATGACCCTATTACTGTATACAATTTACATAAATTTTGCATGCATTTTACATACATTTTAAAATACATGTTAAAATAAAACAATTAAAATAAAATAAAACAATATTTAACAGTTGTGGTATGTACCTATATGTTCCTTAAAGGACGTATAGGTCATTTGGAAAATGTCCACATCGACTGACACCTCATTCAAGAGCACCATACCCCGAGTCATTGTATGCTGCGCCAAGACATTTGTCCTGCTATGCGGTATGCACAACAGATCGTGTCTTCTAGCGCGAGCATACCTGTCCGGTGCATTGAGACCATAACACTCTAAGAGGTATGGGCTATCAATGAGGTTACGGAGTATTTTAAATCCTACCGTTTTCAGCTCCTTCAGGAAAGGCAGAGGGTTCCCTTTTCCGGAGAACTTGGGATTCTCCACCGCCTTGTAGACCCGCAGTGTTCTCACGTTATCACTCGCACTCGAATGAGATGTGGACGCCAGTGATTCAGTCTCCTTCACACCTCTCTTCTTCATCTCCTGTAATATTGGCACCGCCAATTCCATAAAATTCCCCATCATCTCCTCAACTCTCTTGTAGGATTTGGGACCTTATGTTTTCTTCCTGATCGCCTTCTTCGCGTAGCGCCCCTTTGTCCCAGACATTATTTTTGATATAGTTTTCTCTCGTACCGAACCGGTGTCTGTAAAATATCGTAGCGGACCTTGTTTTCTCCCCCCTTTTGTTTCTAACCTTTCTACGACAGCTCTGGAAACTGAATTTATTCTAGTATTTTTAAATCTGCATATGCTGCACCTTCGTACCACTTTTAACTGTATACAAAATAAAATGAAGTTCTTGATAATCAGAACAACAAAAAAACACAACCTGAATTTAATACTAAGCATGACTGCTCGACACTTAGGTCAGGAATCCACTGTCCCGATGCCTGGGCCAACCTCGCTCCAGCACCCTCTCAGCTAAACTCACCCCTCCCTCGCTCCCTGCGTCTCCTCTGCTTCCCGCGCCCCTAAATCCATCCCTAAATCTTCCCCGCCTTCAACCACTCGGTTAGGTGTTATATTTTCTAGTGAATTGAATTTATTTTCGTACATCTGAATTTACGTATCTCTCTATGATGGTTCAATACCATCACACGTTTAAGACCTTGTTATGTTGATTAAGATTTAAAAAGCTTATCATATCGAGTAGTTCACGAGCGCCATCATTTTCCCTTTCTTGAATTATAATGGGATCTCCAACCGTATCCCACAGCAGATTAGGGAGGTTATAATCCGCTGTGAGAATTTGGCATTGGGTATTTTGTGGATAGAAGTTCGACGTCTTCACAATGCTTTTTATATAAAGAAGATTCTGATGATGGAGGAATATATACACATCCCAATATGGTCTTCACGGTTGGCGTGTTCACTAGGACAAATAGTTGTTCGATGTCATTATTTTTTGGTGTCAGCTTTCTTGAGGATAATTTGAGATCGGTCCCAATGAGTACTCCTCCGCCTCTTGATTTGGTGCTGGTAGAAGGTGAGCGGTCGCAGCGGTATATCTTGTGGTTAATGAATCCCAATTCTGTTGATTTTATGTCGTTGTCCAACCAAGTTTCAGCAACACGTATATGTCGTATTTTTGTAGGGTAACTGATGTTCGTAATTCGCTGAGTTTAGTGCGGATGCCCCGGGTATTTTGATTATATAATTTTAATTGAGATTTAAGTTTTTTGGAAGGGTATTGACTTTTTTTGGGATATTATTATTAAATTTAATCGTCAAATCAGGTTCACCGGAATTTCTTCTAATATCAAGTTCCTTCCGTAACTCATCTAGGTGATTGCGTTGTAAGATTGTCATGTCCTGGTACATCCTGATGTCGTTATTAACAAACGTTTCTTACTTTTAAGAATTATTGGCCATTTTGGATAGTTGCATTCAACTTTGATTGGTCTCGTTTTGTTTGCGACAGGTTTGCCTAGCACCATGATGACATTTGGTTGATGGTTGCGAGGATGTTGTTGGTTTTGGGAATTATTTTAGATATCTGATCTTTGGTAAATTTACCAGATGGATCCGATATTAATGAAGTTAACAGATCAACTGCATCTTACGCCATTTCAACACATTCTTGGGAGTTCATTGTGGTCGCTTGTCTCGAGGTGGGCTTGTTTACAGTTAGTGCAGGTGGGCGCGTCGTCCAAAGCCAGTATCGGGCACGCTTGACGCAGGTGTTCACCGTTGCAGTGGCTGCATGTGATTGTGGTAGCTGTGCAGATACGCTGTCCATGTCCGTAAATGATGGAATTTGCATTAATGTTTATTTTATAATGTCACAAAACTGAAATTATATTTTTCGATTAGATCTGAATGATCTTATCTCTTGAAGACAAGTATTTACAGTAGAGTACAGTACAGACAATAGAGAGTTTGTGTGCTCTAATACCTCTGTTATACAAAGTATTCATACCGTAAATATCAGCTTCAATAAGAATACTATTGAGTCCAGTCCCTTCTGGATATTGGCACAAGTATCGGAATTTTCTTTTTGTAAACGATCCAATTCTCAATATCAAATTCTTGATTTGTTTGTTGAATATTTTTTGCAATAAGATATAAATATGGCCATGTCGTATGAAAGTACTGCTATTTTTTTTTACTGAATGGCAAGACTTACCTTGACATAATTTTTCATAGCGGTATACACAACATCTTTGGAAGTCGGTGGCTTAGGTATGATTGGACTAAATCCAACAGCCGATTAAGGCATTTGAGATGTGGGGTATCGATCTGGCAGGATTCTCCGGTGTGGTCTGAGCCACACTTAAAGCATCGCGGCTGAGATCGACACAGTGCCTTGGTGTGCCCAAATCTACAGCATTTAAAACACTGTATCGTTGGGAACACGTATAACTCCACAGGTAGGGATACATGGAACAAGGATACATGGGAGGGAAGCGATTTGGAGTCGAATGTCAGGACGACTGTCTGGGAGGGTTTCCACTCCACCGTTGTGCCTTTTTTAACTCGGTAATTCAAGTGACGGGCCCTCAATACCTTACCTGATCCTGTGGGAACCTCAGTACTCTCCACAATGTCTTCTTCAGACCAGTGTGGAGGAATACCTCGAACAATCCCTTGTTTGGTGACTTGGAAGGTCGGGATGAAAGCATTGTAGGTCGGGATGAAAGCGTTCTTAACGGTTTCCGAATTTACAAAGAAGTTTGCGCCTTTTGAAGTATTGAATTCGACCAAGAGTTTGTTTCTTCCGATGTTTTTAATACCGTTCCAGGAAGTTTTAATATTGTTTTTGAAAAGAAACTTTCCAAAATCAATACCGTACAATGTTCCCATCGAGCCTTCTGAATTGTGCCGGGTGACATGGGTGATAAAGGGGGGTCTGTCAAGATCATTGAAGAGGCGGGTCGTAGGTGGGATCTTGGTTTGGATATTGGAGGGTAAGGGAGGTGGGGGAGAAAGGGTGGACGAGGTAGAAGGAACAGGGAGTGGTAAAGGAGCCGAGGTAGCGGACGAGAGAGGTTTTTGAGCAATACGCCGTTCCCTAGGGAGAATTATCTTTGGGGTTGGGGGTTTATGAGGAGGATGATCCGAGTCGGAACTCGTCACTTGCCTACTTGTTGCCGTGGAGGAGGAGTTTCTTATTTTGAGATTTTTTTTTCCTTTTATGGTGACAAACGTGGAGGCCTCTGGGACCATCGGTTCTACCGATTCCATATTTGGGGAACTCGCCGCCGAATCACTCGAGATATTCCCATCGGGGGGAACGGGGTCGGGGGGTTTAGTGCGATTCATAATACAATATATTCAAAAATATATTTATAACTCCAACAATAATATCTTTAAAGAAAAGAAAAAAAAAATGGTGGGTAGAAATAAATAAATAAAATAAAAATGTACCTTTCTGAAGTTTGAATAAAGAAATTAGTAGGGATATGATTGAAACAAAATAAGGATCACACCTTCACCAAAACAGGAACTTCTAACTACACAGATAGTATTGTTATCACGCGGCTACAGCAAATACATCCACCACCGACCGTGTCTCTACGTAGAATCGGTCGACAACTTGATGTTCTTGATGGTCCTTTCGATCACCTCGCCGCCCATAGTTTCTTTCCCGGTAATCAAATCAAATCAAATCAAATCAGTTTATTTTCTCAAAAGACATTACAAACATTTTTTATAGTTTAAGGCATCTATTGAGAACAGGTAAAACATAAGGAATATATAATACCAGGAATGCATGAGAGATGGTTCGACATTAGGAATACAAAATACTCTCCAAAGTCAAGAGTATTTGTCTTCTGAATGTACTTTCACGAATATGAAAGACATCGATCTCCAAAGCGATCATGTTCAGCAGTTTGATTGCTCTCCCCACCGGCATCACCAGAGGCAGGTTGGTTCTGCATGCTGGGAGATAAACAGTCTGTGCTGACGCTGTCGAAGATAGCCATCCGGAACATAAAGATGGATAGCCTCCAAGATGACGGAGTTCTCAAAGAATCCCCTGATAAGTCTGAAGAAATGGGTAAGTGTGCACCCATCCCTTCTTATCTGTAAACTATTGGTCCCCAGCATGCCCAAGAGGAATGCAGTGGGACAAAGCCACGGATAGCTACCAAACTCCCTCATGTAGAGATATCTCAGAAATCTTTTCTGAACCCTCTCTAACATGAGCGAGTATCTCGCCTCGTGGGGACTCCATATCACCGAGCCACACTCGAGCCGGCTCCGGACCAATGAGTTGTACAAAATTCGCAAGACATAGGGATTCTTGAAAACTCTACCAGTTCGGAGAATAAATCCCAACATTTTCAGTGCAACTCCACATATTCTCTCGATGTGAGCATGGAAAGTCAGCCTACTTTCATAAACGATACCAAGATCCTTTATCGTTGAAACACGCTTAAGTTGCTGGTTATCCATTGTGTATCTGTAATAAACAGTACGCAATGCTCTCGTAAAAGATAAAATTACGCATTTAGAGATATTGAAATAAATTTGATTGGTTTTACTCCAGCGGACGATATTATTTATATCTGACTGGAGATGGAGGCAATCTTCGGGGCTTTTTATCTCAAGGAATAATTTAAGATCATCTGCAAATAAAAGAAATCGCGAAAATTGTATAACCCTCGCGACATCATTAATGAAGATGGTGAAGAGGAGTGGACCAAGGTTTGAGCCCTGTGGCACTCCGGAATATACGGGAAAAAGTGCAGATTGAAATATACCGTATGAGGCAAACTGTTTCCTCTCCCTCAGGTAGCTAATACAAAATACAACCAACTTAGAAGAGAAACCAATTTCCGACAGCTTTCGCAGAAGTACATCATGGTTGACGGTATCAAAGGCTTTAGAAAAGTCATTATAAGAGCAGTCAACCTGGTGACCATTGTCCAAAGCCCTTGTCACATATTCTGTGAAAATCATAAGATTGGTTTCAGTAGAGCGCCCCTTCCTGAATCCGTGTTGTTCTGAAATTATGAAGGGTTCAACTCTAGGGAGAATCATTTTATAAATAATAGATTCGAAGAGTTTGGCCGGAGCAGACAGTATTGCTACAGGTCTGTAGTTTTCAACTGATTCTCTCGGGCTGCTCTTGAAGATGGGACTGATCTTGGAGATTTTCCACAAATCGGGAAAGGTATCAGTATTTACTGAGAGGTTGAAAATGAAGTGGAGAGGAGGTACCAAAAATTCAGAGCATCCTTTTAAAAAGAAGATAGGAAGAAAATCAGGGCCAATTGAATGCAAATTTTTCATGGCTTGAATTGAAATTTTTATGTCTGAGATGTCAATTTGACTGACACCATTGAAGCTATGAGTAGTATCGGCACTCGAATTGGTCACATCGTTTTGATTTAGCCGCGGGGGAATATTGCTATAGACAGATAGGAAGTGCTTAGCGAATGCATTCGCTATATCGGCACCTCGAACCTCTCTATCCCCATGCATCATGGTGTTTATCATGCCACCATCTTTGCGTAAGCTTTTGACGTAGTTCCAAAAAGATTTGGGATCGTCTATGAGATTACCCTCAATGGTGCCCACATATGTTCGAAAGGCCAATCGGACACTGCGAACCACCATCGAGCGGTAGTGACTGAATTGTTCATACTCACCACGAGAGCCAGTAGCTTTCCACTTCTTATGATGAGCATGCTTCATCCTTATATTTCGTATGATATCCTCAGTAAACCACTTAGGATATCTCCGTCCACCATTGCTCATGTGTTTCCTGGGGAAGCACAAATCAAAAATGTTATATAAAATACGGTAAAAGTATTGTAAGGCTTCATTTACGGTATTCAAGTTGTATAAGCTACTCCAATCAATCGGAGTCATTAAATGATAAAGTTTGTCAAAGTTTCCTCGCCCAAAATTCCAACCGCGGAAGGTGCTGGCATCATGTTTGGGTACTCTAGTGACCCCCGAGACCATCTTACCGTCACACACAAACTCCAGCGATGGATGGTAACTATCTTCGGGTACCAGAGGAAACAATGACCGAAAAACTTGCAACTTCATGTTGCTCAGAATCAAGTCAAGAACTCTGAGATCAGAGTTCAGAATACCATTGCACTGGTTGAGCCCAAACACCGCGCACAAGAACTCCAGGTCCTGCTGAACACTGTCGCTCCCACGCGCGGAGTGAAGATTGAAGTCCCCCATCACAATGACATTCCGATCTCCTATCAGACCGTGGTTCATATGCATTGAATCAAAAAAAGCGTTTGTAGACATCCCAAGAAGATCCCGGTGGAATGTATACCACGCATAAAAAAATATTGACATTTGAGTTGTAAGTCAGTTTTACCCATAAGTCCTCATTTTCGGATTCAAGGCCGAGGACGCGCTCGGCCATAAGCGCGTCCTCTTTCCTGATAGCCAGAAGACAACCGCCACCCTGCCTATGGCCACTGCCGTTGTCTCTGTCTCTCCTAAAAACAAGGAATGAATCCGTATCAAAAAGCTCAGAGGAGAAGACACTCGGATTAAGCCATGTTTCGGAGAGTGCAATTATATTTGCGTCACTCGCCAAAACACTGGTGTAAAACGTCGAGCATTTTGTCTTCAATCCTCGAACATTCTGATACAGAATACCAAAATTATCACGTCAGCTGAGCATCGGAAGTCGAGGAGCCGCCACACTTGACCGCCACTCCTTAATAAAGACTGTCGCGGCCAGTGTTTCGGCTTTAAGACCTCCGACACGGCCGACGTAGGAACGCCAATTTTGAACGACGCATAGGAACCATCTCTGGGCTTCATTCTATGGACCGTATACGAAGCCTTACACAGAGAATTTAAGTAGGTTTTCATCTCCTCCGCCGAGGTTTCCGGATGGAAGGGATAAAAGTGGAAGTTTTTCTGGGACGTTGTGGGTGTTTGCTCCTTGCGGGAACCACGGACAGCGAGCCGACGCCTTCCCGAAACAACACTCCACCCTCCCGGAACACTGAGGACGGGTATTGACTGCTGCAGCTCCTGATGCGTCGGTTGTCGGGTCCTTCGATTTCTTGGCAGCCGATACACCAGATACAGGACGTTTTCCCTTGGTGACACTCCCTACAACCACCCGTGATGCCTGAGCAGCGTAGGAAGTGGAGGGTACTGCGAGCGAATTGGATGATGCCACACGCGCAGCGGCACGTGTCGAGGCCCGTGTAGCCGGGCGAGGCAAAGTACGCGCACCCACATCGTGTGCGCTAGCCGCTACATCAGCATGTGACGCGGCGCTAGTATCACTTGTAACATTTGCCGGCTCTGTTGGTCCTGTGTTGCACAGAGCCGGTGCGGGTGCCGAATGGCCCACTCGGGAAGTATCGGCATCACTCGGCCGCGGCGTCAGAGGGGCCAGGGGGGGCGACACCGGCAGAGCCGGCGCAAGTCCTGCAGTACATGCGTATGTACTTGTGTCGGCGGCGGTAGAAACACTGCCATGGTGGCAATTACATTTCTTCAGTGATTCGACAAATGCTGATATTTTATCAAACTTAACATGCAGATCGAGAACTTGTTGCAGAAGACTCATGTACGTTGGCGAATCCATTGCAAACGATGTTTCGCGAACAAATAATACAAAAAAGAATTAATTTACTCGGACGTCAAAAAACGATCCGTCACGTGTCACAGGTAAACTCACTCTCCCACCGATGACCACCGTGTGTCCCGACTTGGGGCTTACGGTGGCGGGAATTGCGCAATCTCGGGGGTTGGTCTGCGGGCGACGCGAAGGTTCACAGCTGCCACAGCGTAGCTTCTGTTTTTTGGTGGCTTGCGGTTTTTGGTGACGTCCCTTTGATGCGCTTCCTTCAATTTAATTGTTGCAAACATCATTTTTGTGCTCTCCCCACACTGTTTTTTTACATTTTATGCACGTCATCTTAGACATTCTTTTCTTTATTGTGGTACACAAGCCACAATAACGTCGAACTTTAGCCGGAGGTTCCTCTTCAGCGCCTTCAGAAACCTCTCGATTGTTTTGTGGCAGGACGTTCTCAATATTTCCTCGCACTCTTGATAAAGTAGGGATTTCTAATCTACATCTCAGATAGTTCAGTGCTTAGTTTTTTCATATATTTCCCACGGTTCAATGGTTTTTCTCCTTTCAATAAAACATTATGAGCGTAAATTATGTAGGAATTGACGAAAGCCATGTTCAAAATGCCATAAAACATTGTCATTGGCCATCTGCTTGTCTTTCTAGAACAAGACATTGAAGAGCACAATTTTTATAAATTTTAGGAAAATTTTACAATGATTGAAAAGAAATTTAACAGTGGTTGAAAATAAATTTTACAATGGTTAAAAATAAATTTTACATGGTTGAAAAGTAATTTTACAATAGTTGAACATAAATTTTACATGGTTGACTTTCAATAATCCTCTATCTTCGGTAAATCCGTTAATGGGTTGTTGAAGATGTAAGTCGAACCATTAAATGAAATATGGTATTTGCTCTCAGGTTTGAGAGATTCAGGAGACATAGTACATCCACCTGCTCTAGCAAGGTCAGCAGTTTCATGGTTGCTTAACTTTGCACGACAAGTTAGTGTAACCTGTGTCGAAAATTCCGACACGGATATGTACGACTCACGATATTCATCATTGAAGACAATGAGCAAGTTCCCAAATGGATGGTTCTTGTACAAGTCTTGTGGGAGGGAGGCGTATCCATCTGACCCACGGTTTGTCCATTTTAGATGAAGGATCTTTGAAGCTTGGCCATAATTTGAATTCGGCCATTATATCATATTCTCGAAGGTCTATCTTTTGTGTATGCATCGTCAACTTCAGAGGACCAATACGGAACAAAACATTCTGCTACCATGCCTTTTCCTGCAGGTGTCAAGCTGATTTTAATGTATTCAAAAGAAGCAGTTCTAAAATTTATTTGTGTTGAAATGTTCCCATTACTTACGGATTGGAATCCGAGATTTTTAGTTTCGGAGAGAAGAGTTTGTGGTTTCATTGGAATTTGAGCCACAAGTCCTGTTATTCCAAATGTTCCAGTAAGGGTACGTTTTGAGTAGTCAATAGAGAAAGATGAAGAGAAGTCAAACGCTTTGAAGAGAAAATCAACCAAGGGGCGGATTATAGGTTGTCCAGGAAGATATGTGGTGAGGTGACGAACGCCAGTGGCGACGACATTTCCTAACCCACTTGTAGCAACGGGACGCTTTCTTGGCGCACGTATTTTTCGTGTTCGCGCCAGATGCGGACGGCTTGAGTGGAACTCGGCCATGGCGTCGGCCAAGTCTGCTAATTTATCGAGCGGCGTCTTCTTCTGTGTTATCGCTAGATGCAGGTTTAGGCATGGTTCTATTTGTTTGAGCGGCGAAACACTGCGTAGCACAACGTAAAACACAGAAACAAAATATACATATATAGTTCTCACTCTGTATGACACCGTACTTGCACGTAACCGATATACTAAACTACTTTTTTTTTTAAACTCGGGGTCACCAATTTGTAGTGTGAGGAGGTTCGGTATGCAAGTGAAAAGTCAGAGGTTGGTTGGTACACAGTTATTTATTTCGGCACAGACAAGTGTATTACAATAGATAGGGCGAGAGCGTTCGAGCGGACGCGTGTCGCTCGGCCGAAGGACGCGGTAATAAGCCCGGAGCAAAGACAGGGTCCTTGTCTCCAGGGGGCGCTATGCTGCTGCCAGCATACTAGCGCCATAGGTTAGGTAGGGGGGATGGGATTAATCCTCCCAGTCCCACACATGTACCCGATCGCAATAAAGGCGACCCTGGGTTAACTGTGAAAACACCGTTGGTTTTATCTCCACCCTTCTTACCGAAAGTGGAGACTCTCTTAAATGATCTGACGAAATCTTCTTCACTAAGGGAAGAAGTGGAGCACTGGCCGGCCAGGTTTGTCTCAAAACTTTCTTTGGCCAGGGCCTCGTCCTTGATCGCAACCGGGACATCATAGACAACGATCTTCGGCAGTTTTCCTTTCGGAATAACCACACTAAGACCGTTGTTTCTAAGCCTATCGCTGAGGGCGTTCATTTTTTGAACGCCCTCCTTGGAGGTAGTCTCAACCAGGAGGCCGGCACCCCGCACGTTCCTGGTGCGGACTGGCTGGAAGCCGTCTTCCCTCGGGTTGACGGCCTTCATGAGAGCCGCTTTGGTGCCCTCCGAGGGGCAATCACCTTGGGCCGCTTAGCCGTCACCTCACTATCCTGATGTAGCAAAAACTCAGTGGCTTCTCTGGCCGTCCCCAGACCCAGAGCCACCCAAATCGACTGTACGTTCGTAGGGAAGTTATCCAGGCTTCTCGGGCAACCGTCGTTTGCATGCGTCTGTATACCCTCTCCAGCTTGCGCATTTGCCTTTTTTCTTCACGACATTCTTTGTCAAACCACGCGTTCGATGTACGAGCTGGGATTGTTTTAGTTGAGAAGGGAGCATGAATATTTAATAGCGACGTCAGTACATTGTTGTAATTTTCTACAAGATCATCAAGGGGGGTTGCAGAGATAATTGCAGGGTCGCATAGGGATGATGCATCAAGGTCTTTTATGAATTTATCTATATCAAAATTTCACCATGACCTCCTTGTGACCTTTTTATATGTTGGTCTTGGGGGATTCAAACACACTTCTGTGCGTATTAGACTGTGATCGGATAAACCGATATCTATTACGGAACTTTCAAGTTCGGGATCGTCGCTCCTGGAGATAAGAATGTCTAGGGTGCCTCCCGCAGTGTGCGTTGGTTCTGTTATCCACTGTCTGCACCCATAACAATTCAGAATATCCAGGAACCATATCACGTTTGGTGATGTTTGCCGTTCAAGTCTGATGTTGAAATCCCCGGTGATTATAAGTTTGTCTACGAGACTGACGACAGATTCTAGCAGTATTTCGAACTCGTTGAAAAAGTTTGAGCATACTGGTTTCGAGCCAGGACGGTAGATAGTTACCAGCAGTATAGCAGCTCCTGCAGACGATATGCGGCAGGCTAAATATTCGAATGTTTCGTATTCGCCAAATTTTATTTTCACAATCCGTAGACCTTGTCGGACAATAGTAGCGATCTCACCGTGATTAGTAAAAGCGATTTGATTTACAGGTTTGCTAATATGTCTGGCTTCCTCTGCAATAGCGTATCCTAGAGATTGAAGTGATTTTATTGATATAGATTCAGAGCTTTCGTGCCAGGTCTCGGTCAATGTCAGAATGTGAAGGTTTTGGTTTTTGAAGATGTTATCAAGTTCATCTACCTTGTTTCTAATAGAACGGGCATTCCAGCTTCCAATACCAACTTGCTTGGCTGCATGATTTGAATGGCGATTTTTTGATTGCGGTTGAATGGAGTTTGATTCATTATAATTGCAGGATAGATGATTGTTGACTTTGCGACCTCCGCGACAGCCTCTGTATCTCAACTTATTTCTTTGTCGACTGATGCTATTCAAGCTAATTCATTTTTCAGCATTGGGATTGATAAAGAATATGGTGTTAGATCGTATTTTAAGTAATTCTTCTACGCTGTAACTCTTAATGTTTTGGCACATAGTAAAAGTTCACAAATTATTTCCAAGAATTTGGGCGTTCCCTCATAAATCATCCTGTTGCACTTCACACAATTCACTGGACACTCGGACACACATGTGGCAACCATCTTTGAGGTCTCGACATGGAGATAGCCGTTTAGAGATGTTTACACGATGCACTTTATATTAAAAACTTTCACGTATTTCAACTTAATTTGTTTTTTTCACTGAAACTATACGTAAATAATTAATTTTGGATACACAGATTTGTTTGGATTCATTAAAAGGTGATAAAAGATGTTAAATAGACGCAAATGGAGTACTCAGACCCTCCAAGTCTCCTCGATCCCATGATCTCTATTCGATTTGTCTCCGTTTAGGAGCGGACGGAGTACACTCTTCATCATCTTCAGATGAATCACTTTCATCTGAGGAGCTATCCGACATAATAGGTAGTTCTTCGACATCTTCAAATGAGTCCTCATCTACACTTCCAATAAAAGAGTTATGGATGTCCTCTTGAATAATGAAATCTCTCGACATAATGGCAATTTCACAAAAATATTATAACAATAAATAAATGATGGAATTTGCATTAATGTTTATTTTATAATGTCACAAAACTGAAATGATATTTTTCGATTAGATCTGAATGATCTTTATCTCCTGTATTCTCTCTTATCTCTTGAAGACAAGTATTTACAGTAGAGTACAGTACAGACAATAGAGAGTTTGTGTGCTCTAATACCTCTGTTATACAAAGTATTCATACCATAAATATTGGCTTCAATAAGAATACTATTGAGTCCAGTCCCTTCTGGATATTGGCACAAGTATCGCAATTTTCTTTTTGTAAACGATCCAATTCTCAATATCAAATTCTTGATTTGTTTGTTGAATATTTTTTGCAATAAGATATGTATATGGCCATGTCGTATGAAAGTACTGCTATTTTTTTTTACTGAATGGCAAGACTTACCTTGACATAATTTTTCATAGCGGTATACACAACATCTTTGGAAGTCGGTGGCTTAGGTATGATTGGACTAAATCCAACAGCCGATTAAGGCATTTGAGATGTGGGGTATCGATCTGGCAGGATTCTCCGGTGTGGTCTGAGCCACACTTATAGCATCGCGGCTGAGATCGACACAGTGCCTTGGTGTGCCCAAATCTACAGCATTTAAAACACTGTATCGTTGGGAACACGTATAGCTCCACGGGTAGGGATACATGGAACAAGGATACATGGGAGGGAAGCATTTTGGAGTCGAATGTCAGGACGACTGTCTGGGAGGGTTTCCACTCCACCGTTGTGCCATTTTTAACTCGGTAATTCAAGCAACAGGCCCTCAATACCTTACCTGATCCTGTGGGAACCTCAGTACTCTCCACAATGTCTTCTTCAGACCAGTGTGGAGGAATACCTCGAACAATCCCTTGTTTGGTGACTTGGAAGGTCGGGATGAAAGCATTGTAGGATGCGGAAAGAAATTAGTAGGGATATGATTGAAACAAAATAAGGATCACACCTTCACCAAAACAGGAACTTCTAACTACACAGATAGTATTGTTATCACGCGGCTACAGCAAATACATCCACCACCGACCGTGTCTCTACGTAGAATCGGTCGACAACTTGATGTTCTTGATGGTCCTTTCGATCACCTCGCCGCCCATAGTTTCTTTCCCGGTAATGACCACCGTGTGTCCCGACTTGGGGCTCACGGTGGCGGGAATCTGCGCAATCTCGGGGGTTGGTCTGCGGGCGACGCGAAGGTTCACAGCTGCCACAGCGTAGCTTCTGTTTTTTGGTGGCTTGCGGTTTTTGGTGACGTCCCTTTGATGCGCTTCCTTCAATTCAATTGTTGCAAACATCATTTTTGTGCTCTCCACACACTGTTTTTTTACATTTTATGCACGCCATCTTAGATATTCTTTTCTTTATTGTGGTACACAAGCCACAATAACGTCGAACTTTAGCCGGAGGTTCCTCTTCAGCGCCTTCAGAAACCTCTCGATTGTTTTGTGGCAGGACGTTCTCAATATTTCCTCGCAGTCTTGATAAAGTAGGGCTTTCTAATCTACATCTCATCCAAGGTGTAGATAGTTCAGTGCTTAGTTTTTTCATATATTTCCCACGGTTTAATGGTTTTTCTCCTTTCAATTAAATATTATGAGCGTAAATTATGTAGGAATTGACGAAAGCCATGTTCAAAATGCCATAAAACATTGTCATTGGCCATCTGTTTGTCTTTCTAGAACAAGACATTGAAGAGCACATCTGATCAAATGTATCGATGCCGCCTTTAGTCTGGTTGTAGAACATTATTGCTTCAGGTTTGCCAGTTGTAGAATTTACGACGGCGCCTTCATCGCACGAGGAAGTATTGTCCTCATGCGATGAAGTGATTGTTGCGAAATATGGAATAAATTTTATTTTACGATATTATAACTGACCGTTTGAAGCGTGGCACGTGTTCACCGAGTGAAACTATGATGGCTACTGGGAATGCATTTCGGAATCAAATTTGAAACGTTTTGCGGGCGCGTGATTTTATGAGCAAAATATTGGGCAGAAATAGCTGGTGTCATGAAATTTGATTGTAACAGTATGAAAGCTAGGAGCAAATTTTTGATTTGGTGTTAAATATTTCAGATTAACGTAAAATACAACAGAAATTTGGAGATGACATTTTAAATATATTATTTTAAAAGTTGCGAGAAATCGAAAAACGTGAGAAAAACTCACCGGACAGAGAATCTATCGGCACCTGACGTTTGAAGCGTGGCACGTGTTCACCGAGTGAAACTACGATGGCTTGGGGCATTCCCTGAAGCTTGCAGGGTGGGGACCTGCGCAGAGGGCGCACTTGGAGGGGGTGTCATGGGGTTTGCGGCAATCTTGGGAGATGTGAGGGCCAGCGCACTTTACACATCTGGGGTCTGCAAGGCATCCGGAGGCGGAGTGACCCAGCGCCTGGCAGCGGAAGCATTGGCCGGTTTGGGTCTTTGAATTTGGGGATTTCACCCTTAAATAATGGGGCAGCGCTAATTGTATCCCAATTGGAGCTGCCTTTATGTATGAGTATTGGGGGCACTCCTTTGGTGATATTCCCACAGTGGTATAATTTGTGGCATAGCTGGTCGGCGTCGCCAGCTTGCGGTTTTTGGTGACATCACGCTTGATGCGCTTCATGACTATTGTCGGTTTGAGCTGAAACAAGGTGGCTCCCTCTCGCGTTTCGATGCGCATATCGCATATCGAACTTTGAAAAATTTGAAAGAGAAAAAATAATAATAATAATTTGGATGGAGAAAACTAAAATTATTATTATTATTATTATGATATTCTTCTCTGAATCTAAAAGGTATTATTCCCTTGGCACAGAGGGACTTCATATCATTGTATTTCACTTCCGCTATTTTGAATTTGTGAAATCTCATGAAATCTATCAGCATTTGTCCTGTGTCATTTCTATTACCCAGTTCAAATTTCCCAATGTTTTCTGGGTCTGAATCACTTCGCTGTCCAATCTTAGCATTGAAGTCGCCCATGACTATTGTAAGTTGGGAGTTTTCTTCACATTTTGCCTTTTCTATGTCTTCATAGAACTGTTCCACTTCTTCGTCTTGGTGTGTGTCCTGACACGGGGAACAGACGCTGTTTGTAGCCACCCACTGTGGATCAGACGCTAATGCCTGTTGGTCCACGGGAGGTATTTTTAGTTTCCCTCCTACCCTCCATATCTGGCAAGCCTTCCCCTATCCGCCACCTGGGGACGCGTCTTCCACCGGTTACAGGCTCCGCCTTTAAACGTTGCACTTTGTAATTCATTAAATTTTATCTTAAATTTTGCTGGAAGATACGCCAGTGAAAACGACTTCCAATCCAAGAAATCTTCATGAGACATTATAACTGCGTCGTAATTTTTTAGGTCAGTTATTGCGTTTGATATTGTGGTAGGCCATTCAGATGGTGCCCAAATTACTCTTCGTCTAATAAATTATTCAATTGTAGCATGCACCGAATCCACCGGCATCATTGTGTGTCCTGGCAAAAGATAATTAACAGTTATTTCCTTGATAAATACGGCACTTTTCAATAAATAGGACATCACGGCAAGCATAGGTCTATTTCTGTTTTGGCCTGCACAACTATCGGAGTAAAATGCGACATTGCTTTTAATTTTTGTCGCATCAACGATTTTCAGATATTTGTACATAATTGTACAGATTTCATTGCTTCCTCTTTTTCCATCCATCTCTTCCCAAATAAAACAGTAAACGGTTTTGGAACCACTTTCGTAAATGCTTTCATACTTTTATAAAAAGCATACTTTCTTGTATAATACAGGGTGTACCGTGGCAGATTTACGATTTGTAAATGAAACAAAGAGTTGTTAGATATGAAAAATAATTATTTGTGAAATGTATACTTGTATCTGTATACGAATCCTGGATTTTTGTGCGCTTAACCCAACCAATGACAGGTCATAAGTCCTGTAAACACCTTGATCATCCATATTCAGTTTCCAGTTTGTTTCTTCGTCTCTATTGAGATACAATTAAAAATGAAAAATAATTATTTATTGCTTACCAAATCAAACTTTACACATGCCGGTTTTATTTTTTAAAGTCTAAATGTTTTCCGTCGCGGCGTACACATTCACGGAATCTCTCGACATTATTCCGAGCGACGCGTTGCAATAGTGATTGGGGAATAGCTTTCACTTCTCTTACGATATTTTCTTTTAATTCCGATATGTTTGTTGGGTTGCTATCATAGCCTTAAGATACCCCCACAGAAAAAAATCCAGGGGATGAGATCCGGCGATCTGGGTGGCCACACGATGTCACCATATCGACTAATCAGTTTTCCGGGGAACTGTTCACGGAGGAGACTCATGGTGGCTCTTGCCGTGTGAGGTGTGGCGACATCTTGTTGGAACCACGTGTGCGAACTGTACAATTGGTGCTCTCGAAGTCTCGGCAAAAAATATTCATTAATCATTCGGCGGTAAGCTCCACCATCAGCAGTTACCGTTGCTCCACGGGAATTTTCAAAGAAAAACGGCCCAATTATTCCATTGGTGGACAAAGCGGCCCAAACAGTGACATTCGGGCTGTGCAGGGCTTGATGGTGCTTTAATCGCGGGTTTTGTCCTTTCGGTGCCCAATACCGGCAGTTTTGGTTGTTGACAAACCCTTTTAAATGTCACTGAACCAAATTGTGTTTACAGTTTGAAATCGCCTTAGCATGTTTTCACAGAACTCCTTACGGGCTATGAAGTCATCTGGTTTAAGAGCTTGCACCAATTGGACCTTAAATGGGTGAAGTTTGATTTCCTTTCTTCGAATTCGCTGCAACGAAACACTACATATTGTTTTCGGTTAAATAGGTAGGATGCCATTAATCCCAAAAGATTGTAGGCAAAACCATAGTTGTTAAGTTTTTTTAATAAAATAGCATGATCAGCCTTATCGAATGCCTTTTCAAAATCCGTGTAAATGACATCGACGGGAATAAATTTTTCTAGTGAATTGTTAACAAAAGACGAAAGATCTAGTCGGTCTGAATCCATGCTGGTTTTCGCTGAGCTGATTCTCGCATTGTCTGTATATGTAGGAATGGAGAATGGACTCAAGGAGCTGAGAGTACAGCCACTGGTCTGTAGTTATTGATTAACATCTTGCTTCCCTTTTTGAAGATTGGCGTGACTTTGGTAAGTTTCCATCTGTCAGGGCACACTATTAAACTAAATATATGATGCAAAGGAGATATAAGTTGAGTAGAAAACGCTTTTAATATATAAGGGGGTATGAAGTCTGGACCGGCAGAATATATAGGAGCGAGTTTTCGAAATGCGTTGACGATATCGTCGGAGTCAATATTTAGATCGGGTACATTAGAACTATATACGCTTCGAAAGTAAGCGGCAAATCCCGACGCAATATCGAACGATCTCCTATAAATTGATTCACCGAGTTTCATCTGGTCGGGGTTGTCATGTTCACAACGCTTTTCCTTAATAAAATGCCAAAATTGTTTTGGATCTTTACGATGCTAGACTCAGCCTCCCGAGTATGCTTCTCGTATGCATCGGAAATGAGCCGCTTAGTCTCGCTGCGTAGTGCTCTGAAACGTTCGAGAGCCAAGGGTGAATTTGTTCATTTCCAAGGACGATGGTATTTATGTTTTCTTTGCAAATTAAAAATAATCGTACCGTTGTACCACTTCGGAAATACTCGCTTTGGAGTTTTGTCAAGTGTTCGTTTTTTAAAGCAGATATCGAATGCTCCGTATAATTTTTGATAAAACAAGTGGACAGCTTGGTTTACATCTTCATTAGTATGGAAGTCCCAATCCATGTGACCTAGAATGTCAGAGACCATGTCAAATTTACATTCGCTAAATGTCCATCCCATAGAGTCGCCCGTAGACGTAGTCTCTGGCGCGTCCACAACTGGAGGAGACGTGTAGTCGAATGACAACGAAAGAGTAGGGTGATGGTGATCCTTCTCCACCAATGGAGAGTCATGTCTGTCAACTACAATGTGCTTTGATCTTAGATTACATAGTATTAAATCGAGTATTACATTGTTTGAATTGGTTACACAGTTCAATTGACAGAGGTTAAAAAATTCACATAATGCGAAGGGACTGCGAGTAACTCAGAAATAAATTCCATGACAGTATCAATTTTTATTTCTGATGTTTTATTTTTGGACTCGTGAAAAAAAATTTATAGTTCTATTTTTACGTAACTGAAAAATATATTTTTTGAAAAGGAGCCATTTTTAGTTGGAAATCAAAACTGAATTTAAAAGGAATATGTAATTTATCACAGACACTTGCCACCCTCAAGAACTCACCGGACAGAGAGTCTATCGGCACCTGACGTTTGAAACCAGGCACTTGTTCACCGTGTAAAGCTACAATGGGAGAGGTTTCGGATGGAGACTTACCCTGATAATTTTCCCTGAGAACAACCTCGGATATTGCCTATCATTGACAACTGGAGGTTTCCTTAGAAAGCATAAATCAAAGCACGAATACAAAGCATCGTAAAAATACTGCACCGCCTCATTTACGTCAATTATCGCACCCATGCATTCCCAGTCTATATTTGATAGCTTATCGTAAAGGGTAGTGAAGTCACCATTGGTGAAAATCCATCCCCTCCACTACATTGTATCCATTGTGGGAACAGTGGTACAAGATTTCCCGCGTTGAGAATTACAATCAAAAACCAAAGCCCGCTGATAAATATCTTCCTGAGTGAGGGGAGATTTGCTTCGACAAACAGATACCAGAATTGTCGATAATATGAAATCGAGTAAGCGCTGCTTGGTGTTCAGAATTCCATTGTACTGGACGAGCCCCAGGACCGAGCACAGATAGGAGACCTCCATATCGACGTCCCCACTCAGTGCCGAGTACAGATTGAAATCACCCAGCACAATGACACGCCTGTTCCTAATTAGCTGTAAATTACAAATGATTTTATTAAAAAATAACTGATAACATTCAATATTACTTTGAGGAGGAAAATATAACTAACTAAATATAAGTGATTGTATCTCTGTAGGTTAGCTTAAGCCACAGGTCTTCATTAGTTGCTTCCAACAGAGAGAATCTCTGGATTTCCATAGATTCCCTATGTCTAACCGCCAACAAACACCCCCCACCCCGCCTGTGAGCACTAATAGAGGACGCGCGATCTCTTCTAAATACAATAAATTCCGACGTAAATAATTCCGAGTTTAAAACCCCATCACTTAACCACGTCTCTGTTAAACCAATTATATCAAAATCACAGCCTGCTATCTCATTGTAAAATGATATGCACTTCGTATTTAGTCCGCGTGCATTTTGATATAAAAATTTTAACGTGGAGGAACCAGTAATCCCCACCGCCGCCTAGTCATCCGACTTTGGGGAGATGTGGAATCACCACTCGGTTCTTCCATTCCTTTACGTACGAGTGACGCGGCCAGTGACAGGGCTTCAATACTTCACCCACCGCGTCATCGGGTATACCCACTTTGAAGGAGGCATAATCCCCTCCATCCATAATAACAAGGCAGTACCTACAATTGATATGAGATAGGCCAACATTTCATCCGCCGAAGTGTTCACCTGGAACGGGTAACAATGATAAAATTTTGTCTTGTTTTGTGGAAAGTATACCCCTTTCCGGCCACTTTAGGCATTTTACACCTCTCCTCCTCCGCCCTGGTGTCCGGCTGCAAGGCAGCCTCAGTGATGGCCGCAACAGATTGACCCTGCGATGCCACTCATTTCGAGGTGACCCTCACGGTAGAGATACTTTTGTCGGCCATTGTGTTTAATGTTTTGTTGCCTCGTGAATTCTTGGCAATTCTAACTTACAGCAGAGTGGTTCCCAGAGCAGTTAAGACATTTGAGATGTGGTGTATCGCTCTGACAGGATTCTCCAGTGTGGTCTGAGCCACACTTATAGCATCGCGGCTGAGATCGACACAGTGCCTTGGTGTGCTCAAATCTACAGCATTTAAAACACTGTATCGTTGGGAACACGTATAGCTCCACGGGTAGGGATACATGGAACAAGGGTACATGGGAGGGAAGCATTTTGGAGTCGAATGTCAGGACAACTGTCTGAGAAGGTTTTCACTCCACCGTTGTGCCATTTTTAACTCGGTAGTTTAGACGACGAGCCCTTAATACCTTACCTGATCCTGTAGGAACCTCAGTATTCTCCACAATGTCTTCTTCAGACCAGTGTGGAGGAATACCTCAAACAATCCCTTGTTTAGTAACTTGGAAGGTCGGGACGAAAGCATTGTAGGATGCATTCTTAACGATTTCTGAATTTACAAAGTTGTTTGCATCTTTTGAAGTATTAAATTCGACCGAGAGTTTGTTTCTTTTGATGTTTTTGATACCATTCCAGGAAGTTTTAATGTTGCTTTTGAAAAGAAACTTTCCAAAATCAATACCATACAATGTTCCCATCGAGCCTTCTGAATTGTGCCGAGTGACATGGGTGATAAAGGGGGGTCTGTTAAGATCATTGAAGAGGCGGGTCGTAGGTGGGATCTTTTTTGGATATTAGAGGGTAAGGGAGGTGGGGGAGAAAGGGTGGACGAGGTAGAAGGAACAGGGAGTGGTAAAGGAGCCGAGGTAGCGGACGAAAGAGGTTTGGTAGCATTACGCTGTTCCCTAGGGAGAATTGTCTTTGGGGTTGGAGGTTTATGATGAAGATCGGAACTCGTCACTTGCCTGCTTGTAGCCGTGGAGGAGGACTTTCTAATTTTGGGATTTTTTTCCCTTTATCATGATAAATGTGGAGGCCTCTGAGACCATCGGTTCTACCGACTCCATAGTTGCGGAACTCGCCGCCGAATCCATCGAAGTGCGTTTGTAGTTCAGGCAGCTTTTCTTGAACCATGCTCTCGAGCTGAAAGAGACATTGGCCCAACATGGCCATTGGAGGTTTGTACATCTCTCTCACCTTCTTCGTGAATGCTTCTTCTTCAGGCATCTAGAAAAAAGTTATCAGAACATGTATTCACATAACGCAATATTTATACTTGGAGGTGATATAGGTACATAGGTAGCATATTTATAACCGTATAACACCTTCATAATCTGCTCGGATTCTGTAACGCGATATTCCCATCGGGGGGAACGTGGTCGGGGGGTTTATTGACATTTATAAATTTATTTATTGTTGGTACACAAACAAAGCATCCAATATACAGTAGTGATAAGTAATAACATATATATCAAAACAGATCAGATGCCTCAGTTAGATGCCTCTGTCTTGTACCACCCTTCGGTATAAAGAACCGTCAGGCAAAACAAGACATTTTAAGATAAAAACAATAGCACGAGGCAAAGAAAAAAACAAACAAACAAACCAAGTATGATGAAAAAGAGATATGCAAATCGGATAAAACGATACAATAGCATTACATAAAGAAAAAACAATTCACAAATTAGTCAAAACAAGACAATATCTCGGGACAAATAAAAAATAAACAAATCAGGTAAAACAAGGCAGTTTACCCAAGATAGAGAAAAAATACAAAAATAAGAAAAAATCACAAATTAAATTAATTTAAATTTTTAATTGTATCTCAATAGAGACGAAGAAACAAACTGGAAACTAAATATGGATGATCAAGGTGTTTACAGGACTTATGACCTGTCATTGGTTGGGTTAAGCGCACGCTTTATGTAATTACAACAGTCCCCATTCCACCATTGTTATTATGATCATGTATGATACATTTTTTGGAAGTTGTATATATACTCCAAATTCATACTTATCTTCACGTGGCAGTTCCAGTTAGCCATCTATGTAGATTTGATTGTACTAATTAATTTTTTAAGATTAATCTATACAATCCATCCACTAACGCCATCTATGAAGAATGATTGTTTAGCGTTCGTTGTTCGTATACAGATATAAGTATACATTTCACAAATAATTAAATTAATATATATATAAATAAATAATTAAACAAATAACAAAGGTGGAATGGGGAATGTTGTAATTACATAAAGCGTGCGCTTAACCCAACCAATGACAGGTCATAAGTCCTGTAAACACCTTGATCATCCATGTTCAGTTTCCAGTTTGCGTCTTCGTCTCTATTGAGATACAATTAAAATTTGAATTAACCACCCTTTGGTGTAAATCCAGGATTTGTATACAGGTATAAGTATACATTCACAAATATTTGGTCTTCAAAATATTCTGGTCAAAATTCTTTGGCATATAGAATGGAATAATACTCCTAGCGGCTTCTAACAATATGTTGGTCAACAGCCTTCACATTGTGTTAATAAGGTAGTTTGCTAAATGCCGAAAATCATTCTCCATAGATGGCGTTAGTGGGTCGGTTGTATGGGTTAATTCTTGAAAAAAATTCACTAGTGCAACCAAATCTACATAGATGGCTGACTGAAACTGCCACGTGAAGATAAATATGGATTTTGAAGTATATATACATCTTCCAAAAAATTTGTCATGCATGATTACAAATAACAAAGGTGGAATGGGGAATGTTGTAATTACATAAAGCGTGCGCTTAACCCAACCAATGACAGGTCATAAGTCCTGTAAACACCTTGATCATCCATGTTCAGTTTCAAGTTTACGTCTTCGTCTCTATTGAGATACAATTAAAATTTGAATTAACCACCCTTTGGTGTAAATCCAGGATTTGTATACAGGTATAAGTATACATTCACAAATATTTGGTCTTCAAATATTCTGGTCAAAATTCTTTGGCATATAGAATGGAATAATACTCCTGGCGGCTTCTAACAATATGTTCGGCGACAGCCTTCGCATTGTGTTAATAAGGTAGTTTGCTAAATGCCGAAAATCATTCTCCATAGATGGCGTTAGTGGGTCAGTTGTATAGGTTAATTCTTGAAAAAATTCACAAGTGCAACCAAATCTACATAGATGGCTGACTGAAACTGACACGTGAAGATAAATATGATTTTGAAGTATATATACATCTTCCAAAAATTTGTCATGCATGATCACAATAACAAAGGTGGAATGGGGAATGTTGTAATTACATAAAGCGTGCGCTTAACCCAACCAATGACAGGTCATAAGTCCTGTAAACACCTTGATCATCCATGTTCAGTTTCCAGTTTACGTCTTCGTCTCTATTGAGATACAATTAAAATTTGAATTAACCACCCTTTGGTGTAAATCCAGGATTTGTATACAGGTATAAGTATACATTCACAAATATTTGGTCTTCAAATATTCTGGTCAAAAATTCTCTGGCATATAGAATGGAATAATACTCCTAGCGGCTTCTAACAATATGTTGGTCAACAGCCTTCACATTGTGTTAATAAGGTAGTTTGCTAAATGCCGAAAATCATTCTCCATAGATGGCGTTAGTGGGTCGGTTGTATAGGTTAATTCTTGAAAAAATTCACTAGTGCAACCAAATCTACATAGATGGCTGACTGAAACTGACACGTGAAGATAAATATGGATTTTGAAGTATATATACATCTTCAAAAAATTTGTCATGCATGATCACAATAACAAAGGTGGAATGGGGAATGTTGTAATTACATAAAGCGTGCGCTTAACCCAACCAATGACAGGTCATAAGTCCTGTAAACACCTTGATCATCCATGTTCAGTTTCCAGTTTGCGTCTTCGTCTCTATTGAGATACAATTAAAATTTGAATTAAATTAATGTTTAATTTTAGATAATTTATGTTGTTCTCCCGACGATGAAGTCGAAACATATTGAGAAAAATAAGCTAAAAAGTGGAAAAAACTGTTTTTTAATTCATAAAAAATTTGAGCTGCTTTAGAAAGAGAAAAGAAAAAATATCTTTATATAATATTTCGTAATTGACTAACAAAATCAATTTCTCTGATACTTGCCTTAAATGATGGCAGTGTATCAGAAAATATATCAATTTGCTTACATTCTATGGAATTGTATAATCTGCACATTCCAGTAATGGGATTAAAGTGAGATATATTAGGATTTTATGTGAAAAGTATTATTGTAGCGTAAATTATATGCGTTTGGAACAGCAATCTGGATTTCACTCAGACAATAAGAACTCTCCAGATACCCATGAAGAATTTTTTATAAACAAACTAGATCAGCAATTTCCCTTCTAGCCTCTAATGTTTTAAGGTGATAATATTCTAGCCTCATCTCATAGGAACCAAGATAGAATCTGTATGACAACATACGCAAGAATTTTTTTTGTACTGATTCGATAGTACTAGTGTATTTGTTGTAGTGCGGGTTCCATATGGTTGATCCGTATTCCAGTTTACTTCTTACCAGAGAGTTATACAATGTAATGATAGATGTTTGATTTTTAAATGGTTTTGATGCTCTGTGTACAAATCCCAACATCTTCAGGGATTTTCTGATTATGTCGTTGATGTGAGAGTCGAAAATGAATTTGGAGTCCAATATGACTCCCAAGTCACGTATGGTGTTTGTCCTTTTTAGAAGACTGTTATGGATAGCATAAGGGTACTCTCTCTTATTTCGTTTCCTTGTGAAGCTTATCGAATAACACTTATCTACATTTCGTTTTGCTTACACCAACTGCTCAATATTTTAAGTCATTTTGAAGGAGTTCATGATCAGAGTCATTTACTATTCTATTAAATATTTTTAGGTCATCAGCAAACAATACACAGTTACTTTTTAACAGTCTACTAAGATCATTTATAAAAATCAAGAATATTAATGGTCCTAGGTTTGATCCTTGTGGCACGCCTGAGGTAACCGTTATGGGCGATGACTCAAACTTATTTACAATCACTGATTGAGTTCTACCATTAAGGTAAGATCCCAACCACTGTAATAAAGTGCCGTGAATGCCGATTTTGTTTAAGTTTATTGTGTAGGATTCTATGATTCACCTTATCGAATGCCTTTTGAAAATCTGTATAGACTGTATGATATATATCCTGACTACTTTCATTGAATGATTGGCACACATAATTGCAAAATTCAAGTAAATTTGAACTAATTCATTAAATATTGACGAATTAAGCCAGGTTTCCGTTAAGCAAATCAAATTATAATCATTGGCGAGAACTTCATTTTTGAAATTAAGTGTTTTAGAACGGAGTCCTCTGACATTTTGATAGAATATTTCGAGTTCCATTTGGGCTATATGATTGGTGATAGTTTATTGCAAATTCTCCAGGGAGGACGAAGAATATATTAGAATAGCTGGGCTAGTATCAGATTTCCGCAGAAACACTCTACCGTTTCCGACCCAAACGTAACTGAAATTGTTTTCTCTGGCAAATCGTCGAGTCAATGTATGAAGAGTTTTGTTTTGACTGGTAAGATGTTCGTTAACGTAGATCGGAGAGTTTCCATACAAGCCCAGATGCCCCGAATTTAGCTTTTGGCCCAGGGATTTATTTTTATTAAATGCTCTCACTGCAGCCAAAAGTTCGTCTCTATGCCGAGCAGTTGGTAGTTGTAATACAATATTTTTTGGTCTCTCAGTGTTTTTGTGCATTTGTGGAACTCGATGCACACCCACAATGTCTTTTTCCCTGACGGAGATCTGTAGAGTACTATATATACGAGTATTCTTCACAAGCTCTTTAAGGTTTTCACCTTTTTTCTCATGTACCATCTGTATTTCTATATTGCTGTTCCTAGTATTCTGTTCAATCACCTGAACTCTCCTCTTTCTCCTTCTCTAATTGAGCATTAAAAAATATAGAATATAACTGCAACAATAATCTCTTTAAAAAAGAAAAAAAAAATGGTGGGTAGAAATAATTAAAATAAAATTTACCTTTCTGAAGTTTGATTAACCAAATTTGTTAGTAGGGATATGATTAAAAAAAATAAGGATCACACCTTCACCAAAACAGGAACTGATTAACAAACTAAACTAAACTACACAGATAGTAATGTTATCGCGCGGCTACAGCATATACATCCACCACCGACCGTGTCTCCTATCGTCTCTCATTCTTCTTCTTCTTTTTGTCCTGTCACACCTCCGTGGTGCATAGGGCCTCAAGGAATCTTCTCCACCCGACTCTATCGCATGTCTGATGCCTAACATCATCCCAAGTGAGGCCTGCCGCCTCAACCTCGTCCTGCAGGGTTCTTCTACAGGTGGCTCTAGGTCTGCCTCGCTTTCTCTTTCCCCCCATAGGGGACCAGTCTAGTGCACCCTGAGCGATGCAGGCTGGGTTCCGTCTCAGAGTGTGACCGATCCACTGCCATTTGCATCTAGCGACCTGTTCTCTAATTGGCTTTTCGCCTGCCATAGTACAGAGAGCGGCATTTGACACTGTTTGGGGCTAATAGATTTTGAATATTGAGCGAAGGCACCTACCTAGGCATCGTCTCTCATATGTATAATTAAAAAATATATCTATCTATAGGTAGGTAAGTACTAAAGATTATTTTCAGAAAGAAATTACGTCAAAAATAATATTGCACCCCGCCGACATGCTTTAATTTGAGGTTATTGTTTGGATGCAACTAGCGGTCGTTTTGTGCATTACCGAAACCACGTTTTAGAACGCACAATTTTTAAATGTTTCCGCTCCGGAGAATTTTTATAATAGGAATCAGATGTATGTTTAAAAATGTAAAAAAATAAAAAATTCATTCACTTAATTTTTCTTGTTACATTACTTTTTGTAATA
>JAHDVF020001385.1:0-45715 GCA_022606425.2 Lepidostoma basale | reverse complement strand
AAAAAATAACCTAACCTAACCTAACCCAACCTTGCAGAAATCTGCCGATAAATATCTAAATGTGTCAATTGACGTCCACCTAGAGAATCCCGCTAAAAAAATACAAAAAAACTAACCTTACCTAACCTAACCCAACCTTGCAGAAATCTGCCGATAAATTTCTAAATGTGTCAATTGACGTCCACCTAGAGAATCCCGCTAAAAAAATCCAAAAAAAAAACTAACCTAACCTAACCTAACCCAACCTCACCGAAATCTGCCGATAAATATCTCAATGTATCAATTGACGTCACCCCTTGAGAATTCCAATAAAAAAATACAAAAAATTTAAAAAAAAATAAAAAAAATAACCTAACCTAACCTAACCCAACCTTGCAGAAATCTGCCGATAAATATCTAAATGTGTCAATTGACGTCCACCTAGAGAATCCCGCTAAAAAATACAAAAAAAACTAACCTTACCTAACCTAACCCAACCTTGCAGAAATCTGCCGATAAATATCTAAATGTGTCAATTGACGTCCACCTAGAGAATCCCGCTAAAAAAATACAAAAAAAACTAACCTTCCCTAACCTAACCCAACCTTGCAGAAATCTGCCGATAAATTTCTAAATGTGTCAATTGACGTCACACCTTGAGAATTCCAATAAAAAATACAAAAAAACTAACCTAACCTAACTTAACCTTAACCTTACCGAAATCTGCCAATAAATATCTAAATGTATCAATTGACGTGTCTCACCTTTTGAGAATTCCTTAACAAAAAAATACAAAAAAACTAACCTAACCTTAATCCCAACCTAACCTTACCGGAAATCTGCCGATAAATATCTAAATGTATCACCCTCGACGTCAAGCACCTTGAGAATCTAACAAAAATACAAAAAAAACTAACCTAACTTAACCTAACCTAACCTTACCGAAATTCAAGTTGATAAATATCTAAATGTATCAATTGACGTCACACCTTGAGAATTCCAATAAAAAAAGACAAAAAAAAAACTAACCTAACCTAACCTAACCCAACCTTACCGAAATCTGCCGATAATATCTAAATGTATCAATTGACGTCACACCTTGAGAATTCCAATAAAAAAAGACAAAAAAAAACTAACCTAACCTAACCTAACCCAACCTTACCGAAATCTGCCGATAATATCTAAATGTATCAATTGACGTCACACCTTGAGAATTCCAATAAAAAAAGACAAAAAAAAACTAACCTAACCTAACCTAACCCAACCTTACCGAAATCTGCCGATAATATCTAAATGTATCAATTGACGTCACACCTTGAGAATTCCAATAAAAAAAGACAAAAAAAAACTAACCTAACCTAACCTAACCCAACCTTACCGAAATCTGCCGATAATATCTAAATGTATCAATTGACGTCACACCTTGAGAATTCCAATAAAAAAAGACAAAAAAAAACTAACCTAACCTAACCTAACCCAACCTTACCGAAATCTGCCGATAATATCTAAATGTATCAATTGACGTCACACCTTGAGAATTCCAATAAAAAAAGACAAAAAAAAAACTAACCTAACCTAACCTAACCCAACCTTACCGAAATCTGCCGATAATATCTAAATGTATCAATTGACGTCACACCTTGAGAATTCCAATAAAAAAAGACAAAAAAAAACTAACCTAACCTAACCTAACCCAACCTTACCGAAATCTGCCGATAATATCTAAATGTATCAATTGACGTCACACCTTGAGAATTCCAATAAAAAAATACAAAAAAAAACTAACCTAACCTAACCTAACCCAACCTTACCGAAATCTGCCGATAAATATCTAAATGTATCAATTGACGTCACACCTTGAGAATTCCAATAAAAAAATACAAAAAAAAAACTAACCTAACCTAACCTAACCCAACCTTACCGAAATCTGCCGATAAATATCTAAATGTATCAATTGACGTCACACCTTGAGAATTCCAATAAAAAAATACAAAAAAAAACTAACCTAACCTAACCTAACCCAACCTTACCGAAATCTGCCGATAATATCTAAATGTATCAATTGACGTCACACCTTGAGAATTCCAATAAAAAAATACAAAAAAAAACTAACCTAACCTAACCTAACCCAACCTTACCGAAATCTGCCGATAAATATCTAAATGTATCAATTGACGTCACACCTTGAGAATTCCAATAAAAAAAGACAAAAAAAAAAAGTTACCTAACCTAACCTAACCCAACCTTAACGAAATCTGCCGGTAAATATCTAAATGTATCAATTGACGTCACACCTTGAGAATTCCAATAAAAAAAGACAAAAAAAAAAAACCTAACCTAACCTAACCCAACCTTACCGAAATCTGCCGATAAATATCTAAATGTATCAATTGACGTCACACCTTGAGAATTCCAATAAAAAAAGACAAAAAAAAAAAGTTACCTAACCTAACCTAACCCAACCTTACCGAAATCTGCCGGTAAATATCTAAATGTATCAATTGACGTCACACCTTGAGAATTCCAATAAAAAAAGACAAAAAAAAAAAACCTAACCTAACCTAACCCAACCTTACCGAAATCTGCCAATCCAATTGACGTACCTGAGACCTAACCCAACCTTACCGAAATCCGATAAATATCTAAATGTATCAATTGACGTCACACCTTGAGAATTCCAATAAAAAAATACAAAAAAAAAACCTAACCTAACCTAACCTTTACCGAAATCCTAATGTATCAAACGTCACACCTTGAGAATACAAAAAATACAAAAAAAACTAACCTAACCTAACCTAACCCAACCTTACCGAAATCTGCCGATAAATATCTAAATGTATCAATTGACGTCACACCTTGAGAATTCCAATAAAAAAATACAAAAAAAAAACTAACCTAACCTAACCTAACCCAACCTTACCGAAATCTGCCGATAAATATCTAAATGTATCAATTGACGTCACACCTTGAGAATTCCAATAAAAAAATACAAAAAAAAAACTAACCTAACCTAACCTAACCCAACCTTACCGAAATCTGCCGATAAATATCTAAATGTATCAATTGACGTCACACCTTGAGAATTCCATTAAAAAAATACAAAAAAAAAACTAACCTAACCTAACCTAACCCAACCTTACCGAAATCTGCCGATAAATATCTAAATGTATCAATTGACGTCACACCTTGAGAATTCCTACCTGCGCTGCTGCGCAGGGGCAGCTCGGATTTGATATATGGTCTAAAATAATTCCGTATTTTGACCCTTATTTAACCCCCCATCTCTCTATTCTAGTGATTTATTGCGCAATCGCACGCATTTTGCACCCTCTTGGCTAGCGTGACACAACCAGTGCTGTGCGACGAATTTCCACCAGAAGTATTTCCGTCTTCCGGTCATCTGAGACCACCCCCCCCCCCGATAAAAAAAATCGCTATAAATATATATTCTGAAAGAAGAGCGAATTTCAGAATATGTATAAAAATTATAATTTCGCCTTTTTTTCTCCGACTTCCAGCCTTTCCGGTTTTCTCGTACCTTTTCTAAGCCACACAAAAAATGTCACGTCTGGTGTGTGAGAGCAGCAGTTGATTCGTACAAATATTGTACGTAAATTCGTAGCAAGTATGAACTTGTTACCGGCATGGTCATGCATAGAATGAGTGGGCCGCCGCTTTGATACGCCGCCCGTGTTTTCCAAACATGAGTCTATATTTTTAAATAAAAACTCATTTATGAAACTTTCATTTTAAAATTTGAGATTATTATTTTTTATTAAATAAGTATAGGTACCTTAAAAATTTTTTTTTTTAAAAACATTGAAAGACTAAGTTAAACGAAAGTAATGTATTTTTTTATGACAAATATTTATTTTTCTTATTTGAGAGTTGTGTAATTTTATTTATTGTAGATAATTATACATAAGAAAACATTAAATGAATTACTAAAACGGAAGTTAAAGAAAAAAATTACAAATGTGTTTAAAATAAATGCATGTCTAAAAAACATTTACGAAACATTTATTTTCACATTTGCGAGTTAAATATTTATAATTATTTAATACATACGGAAACATTAAATGAATTAGGAGCACGGAAGCAATAAAAAAAATAAAAAAATTAATGACAAATGTGTATAACAAAGTTCAGCGTGCTTCGCCTCAGGTTGGAGCACGCTGAAGATTGCTTAAAGCGCTTACCCTCGTACTACCACATCGAACACGAATATGGTTTAATGAAAATGTGTGCACATTGAAAAATATTTACGCTTTTCCAAAAATCAAACACTTCAAAAGCACATTCTCTAATTATATGAAATTAGGTTTTAGGATTACCGTAGACGTTAAAATACGTTGTGAATTATCTACAGTACATGAAAAAAACAATCTATATATGAGGCAATCAAAGCAAAAGTGGACTCACCCCATCTACCATAGATTTGAGTAATGGCGCATTTTAGAAATGATCAAATTTTATCTCTTTGGGTTACGTAAATTTTACAACAAATACTAATTGTAAAGAAAGATTCTTGGAAAAAAAGATAAGTTAATTTTAATGTAGATCCGTTTTTGGCCAAAAAATTAATAAATACCTCTTTTTTGGTGGCTTGGTCTACTATTGCGTTGAAATGTTATTATGTTTAGTCCATTTTTTCATTAGGATAGAAGAAAAGTTGAATGAAATTTAAGGTATTTAGAAAATGTATCTATTATAATTTTATTCTCTTTCGGAATCAGACCCGTCTATTACATCTGACTGAATATTATTGGTCTTCAAATTGTTATAAAAATAGTGGAAAATTGGCGGTACGAAGTCAAGAAGGAAATTAAATCCTTCTTTTTCATCGCTGTGATAGTATTTCCTTGTGGATACAATGCATCTAGAGTAGTGATTGAGACTGACAATCTTTTTGAAATATCCACTATGGAAAAAATCACTTCAATGTTGTTTGAGTATTTGAAATATATTTTTAATGGTTCGGTTTTTGTATACCTCAACCACTGTATTTTCAACCACTCTACTTTGGAACCATCAAGTGAGACCTTTCTATTTACTATGTTACTGTCCAATTTAATTGTTGAATAAAAATTATCCCTTTCCATTGAGATTATTTTTAATCGATTACTTTTCCTGGCTGATTGTATTACTTGAATTCAGTGTTCCGGATTGTAAATATCTAGAAAAAATCCTTTTTATTTTTCAATTAAACCTCATCACATGGTAAATAGGAATGACCACTCACTAAAAATTTGTAGTCAATGTCATTCACCACATAATCAGAATTGGACACAATATACATGAACTTCATTTTCGGCACTAATACTTTGGACTGACCATAATGGTCCACTTTTGCATTGAGAATATTTTTAAATATTTAAATGCAAAAACAAAAAAAAACACTTCCATCTAAAGAATATTGTTGAAACTAAGTTTAGTCCGTTCTTGAATCGAAGAAACACCTGTTTTAGACACATTCCCATAGTTAACTCAATATTGGCCATCATGTGGGTTAGTCCACTTTTCCTTTGAATGCCTCATATATAAAACAAAGTTGTGTTAGTTACACCATTTATAACTAAAGAGCGGCTGTACCAATTTTGATGATCTTTGGTTTGCTAAATTTGTCTCCGTCCCGGATAACAGAATAACTATTAAAACATCGGAAAAAATCTCGATAATAATAATTTCGACGTATTTTAGATTTTCATATTTTGTCATATTATGAAAATCAACATGGCGATGTATCTTAGTTTCGGGAACGCCGGTAGATGGTGTTGTGTTCCTCTACACATGCGCAGTCCGGATAGTTAAGCTAGCTATGCAAGCGTGTTCGGCTTTTTTTTCGAGTTTTAACCATTTTTATTCAGTTTTCGACCGTTATTGCATTTGAATTCCATTAAACTAATTCTCTTGAAACGATTTTTCTTAAATTCATCAGCGAAAAGTGATTTCAAAGAGGCGAGTTTAATTTCCTTAAGTGCACATTGTGATAGGTTATGCCGTTTGTCATTGGATTTTTTTTTTCGAGTTTTTACCAATTTTCATTCAATGTTGGACCTTTATTGCATTAAAATTCGATTCAATTAATTCACACGATTATTTTTATATCCATTTATCAGCGAAAAGCTAGTTTAAAGAGGTGAATTTAGTTTGCTGAAGTGACATCGTGAAATCTTATGCCATTGGTCAATCGGTAATGTTCTAATATGTGTTTGATTTTCGTTGAACCAAGCAAAACTGCGTTCGGAGGAGTTTATTCATTTACGCGATGCAATCAGCACCGAAGGAGATTGGTCGATTGACTATTCTACCGGCGAAGTTTATTGGCAGCTCGCGTCACATGCATGATGGATCGTACCATCAGATTCCTGCCGGCTACGGAGAATCGACCTCCCAAGAGAAGCCAGCCTGATTACAGGAACAGACCAAAGGTCTAAAAGAAGAAGAAAAAGCTTGCTTACACGTGAATTTTATTAATTTCAATGTAATTATTTGATTTTTGCACATTTCTTGAACTTATTTCATTTAAGTCCATTGTTTTGGCCGAAGCACTATGATACTTCAACTTTATAAATTGTTAATTAAAAACTTTGTTTTAAGTATCACAATTGTATTTTTATTTTTTCGCGACAGCTGTTTCGTCAACCTATGTTGACATCATCAGGTGTTATAATAATACATCAACTGTCAAATTTTTGTGATTTTTCGAACCTTTGTGTGCATTTGTTCCTATGTCAATTTGAATAATTTCTTTGATATAATTTTGAAGTTCTTGCTAGAGTTGAGATAGGTACCCTAATTCAAGTTAATTAAAAGAACGGTTAGTTACTATTTAAAGGAAAACATAATAGAGGTGAAAAAAAAACCAATTATAATTAAAACAGTAATTATAATAGAAGGAACAATTACACATAATATAGAGTCAAATACTAGTCAAATATAGTCAAAAATCATAATATATTAAAGACGATAAACATTATAAGGAAGCAGATTACATTAATAAGAAAGGGACAAAACTGGAAGGTAGTATTTTTTTTTTTTTTTGGTAGATTGTATAAAGGAAAAGTTTTTAATGTACTGTATACTAAGGGGGAATAAGCTGGAATTTGTTTTTTTATAACATTCAATTCATATGTGTCTTTGCTTTAAAAAATTCAAAATTTTCTAATTTCTCAATTTTTTTTTATTGTTTGCTATATGCAAAAATCAATGGGTTTTTGGTTTTGAAATGGTGGTCAAAATTCACACAATGATTCGCCATTTCCGAAAAGATGTTTCTGTTTTTGTATGAAATTTTGTGTTCATATAACCTCTTCAAAAATGATCGACCCGTCTTTCCAATATACACGGCATCGCAATCCTCACAATTAATCTGGTAGATTCCACTTTGGTTGAAAATATGTTGTCGCGAAAAAATAAAAATACATTTGCGATACCAGATTTTCGCACTCCGCAGTCTAACAGAGAAGGTATTGGCCAAGGACCGAAAACTTTTCTGTGCGTTTGTGGATCTGCAGAAAGCGTATGACCGAGTTGATAGGAAAAAACTTTGGAAGGTCTTGGCCGAGTATGGAGTGGGCACAAAACTGATACGCGCGGTCGCATCCCTCTATGAGGGAAGCACCGCTTGTGTCAGGGTTAATGGGGCTGTCACATCTTGGTTTGACATCACCAAAGGTGTCAAACAGGGTTGTGTGATGTCCCCGTGGTTGTTCAATCTATACTTGGACAAGTGTATGAAAGAACTTGAAGGCATAGACGCTGGTGCTAAGATGAATTGTTTGTCAGTCAGCTGTTTGTTATATGCAGACGATGCTGTGTTAATCGCTGACAGTAAAGACAATTTGCAAGTCTTAGTGGCAAGGATGTATGAGGCATGCAAAAAGAGTGACTTGGTGATGAATGTGTCTAAATCTAAAGTGATGGTTTTCGAGAAAGAAGAATGTATGACGATTTGTGATATAAGTGCGATGGGCGAGAAATTGGAGCAAGTTACTGAATTTACGTATCTGGGAAGCATGTTTACAAGAGACGGAAAAATGGAGAAAGACATCGAAAGGAGGGTTGGTGCTGGGAATAAAATAAATGGCGCACTCAAAGTCATTACTGCAAATAGAAATATATCCACAGAAGCAAAGATGGCAGTACACAATGGAGTTCTAGTGCCAACCCTCATGTATGGAAGTGAAGCTTGGAGCTGGCAAATGAAGGATGAAAGCAGGATAAACGCCGTAGAAATGAGATCACTAAGAAGAATGTGCGGGAAAACGTTGTATGATAGAATACCGAACGATGAAATAAGAAAGAAATGTAAGACAGATGACTGCATCATGAATAAAATTAAAAAAGGATCCCTGAGATGGTTCGAACATATGGAACGAATGGATGAGAGTAGAATGGTTAAAAAGTTGTACACAAGCAGTGTGAGTGGGAAAAGAAGCCGAAGACGACCGAGGAAAACATGGCATGACCAAATGAACCAATTACTAAAAGGCGGCCACATTCGAAGTCGGAATAATCGACGTGCGTGCATGGTGCGATGTATGAATGTGGAGGAAGCCCGAAGCCCGACGGTGTGCCAGGACAGGCCAGTGTGGCGATCCATCCTCTCTGCCTACCCCTCCGGGGAAATGGCGTGATGGTTAGTTAGTTTAGTTAGTTAGTTTTTGAAGGACAGACAACAATTCATTAGGCAGAGACTTTGTCATCAGTGCTTCCCTGTGTAAAAAACAATGTAAATTTGTAATATTCGTTTTTTTTTTTAGAAGCCCTGGTTACAAATCCCCTAATTTTTCCCGTCATAGCTGCTGCTCCGTCTGTACATATATTAGGTCCTTACATATGAAATTGGCGTTTTGCCGTACTGGCGACTTTGATCTCAAATATCTTCTCTTTGAATAATAATTAAATAAAACGATGTTTTTTAACTACTTCCACTTTTGTCTTTATTTAGCGACCGGTTTCGCCGCTGGCATCGACAGACTGGTCTGACCAGTGCCAGCGAGCCTGGCGAAACCGGTCGCTGTCTAAATAAAGACAAAAGTGGAAGTAGTTAAAAAACATCGTTTTATTTAATTATTATTTAAAATGAACTTCCATCAAGAGATTTCAGTAAAATCATTTGATTATCTTCTCTTTGGTTAGGAATTCCAAATTCAAATTTTTACAGCTATTTACTCAAGTATTTGTGTTTCGAAAATTATAATTCATTTGTTTTTTCCTCAATTGTTTTTTTTCTTTGCGTCACTCAGTTTACAAAATGGAAAACTTGAAATATCGCGTTATTTACGAGTACGAGTTCCACCGTGGCACCAGTGCTGCAGAAACGGCTCGAAGGATTAATGATGTGTATGGCGACGGTGCCGCAAAAGAAAACACAGTGCGTTTTTGGTTCCAACGTTTTCGTTCTGGAAATTTCGACCTGCAGGACAAGCCCCGTGGACGGCCGGAGACCAAAGTTGATAATGAAGAATTGGCTATTGTGGAAGCGGATCCATCGCAAACCACGTCCGAGTTAGCTGCAGGCTGCGGTGTTAGTGATAAAACTGTTTTAATCCACTTGAAGCAAATTGGGAAGGTGAAAAGGCTTGAAAGGTGGATACCTCACGAATTGAGTGAAGCAAATCAACAAACGCGCATTGACTGCTGCGTTGCATTACTCAACCGGCACAATAATGAAGGGATTTTGAATCGAATCATTACCTGTGATGAAAAGTGGATCCTGTATGATAATCGGAAGCGCTCATCGCAATGGCTGAACCCTGCCGAACCAGCCAAACCATGCCCCAAGCGAAAATTGACTCCAAAAAAGTTACTTGTGAGCGTTTGGTAGACTAGTGCTGGTGTCGTTCACTACAGTTTTCTTAAATCTGGCCAGACGATTACGGCAGATGTCTATTGTCAGCAACTGCAAACCATGATGGAAAAGCTAGCTGCTAAACAACCGAGGCTGGTTAATCGCTCTAGGCCACTGCTGCTTCATGATAACGCTAGACCACACACTGCACAACAGACGGCTACCAAATTAGAAGAGCTTCAATTGGAATGTCTAAGACATCCACCGTACTCTCCGGACCTTGCCCCAACAGATTACTATTTTTTTCGAAATTTGGATAACTTCTTGCAAGGGAAAAATTCAACTCCGATGGGGCAGTCCAAACCGACTTCAAAGATTTTATTGATTCCCGTCCGAATGGTTTTTTTAGTAAAGGGATCGATGAACTACCTATGAGATGGCAAAAGTGCATAGATAGCAATGGTACATACTTTGATTAAATAAATATATTATATTTAAAAAAAATCAACTTTATGTTCCTCCCATACAAAACGCCAATTTCATATGTAAGGACCTAATACTTATGCAGTTGTGCCATCCCAAATTATGTCACTGAAGTACTGGCCTGTTACTTTGAGTATTTCTTCTCCTGTGGTATAACCAGGTAGTGGCAGACAAAAAAAGAAATTCCTCTTTTATTTCACATCCGTCAGTGTATCTCACATTTGAGATGAGATGCGCGTGACTACTGATATCAGTAGACTCGTCGACTTGTAGCGCAAAAACTCCACTTAGTCTTAATTTTTCAATTAAGGTTGATTCAATGTCGCTAGAAATATCATAAAATGCGACGTGAGATTGTATCTGCTGACGCTGGTATTTTTTCGATTTCCTTAGCGGCTTCTTGGCTAATCATAATCTTGACAACTTCTTTGCAGACAGGTATAATTAAAGATTCAGCGAGAGAATGAGGCTTCTTTCCGCGGCACACCAAAAGCTAAAATTCGGTCTGGACGTAGGCGTCGATCAGTTCGGGAGACGTTGGTGACCTTTTTTTTGCTAGCAACTTCTGGCCAGTAGAAATCTGCGGGGACCGTTTTCACGAAAAAGCTGAATAGCCTAAAAAAACAATAAAAAAAGGTCACCAACGTTCCGACTAAATATTTTTTCTTTGTGTATTTGGCCGCGGCACACCAGTGTACCGCGGCACACCGTTTGCGGAACCTTGTTCTAGACGACACTCTCAACTGGAATAAATATGTCACACGGTGGACATGACGTAATAGAAGGTTATCAATCACACTAAAATGTTGCACATGGCGAAAACTACGTCGAGACTCAGTCCTGAAGTACTGTGAGCCCTCTGTAGAAAAATATTTATAATACCTACTTCCTACTTAAACATGTGCAATATTATGTGTTATTACATTGTGTGCTAAATTAAAAAAAAACGGTGAATTCATGGAACATAAATTAAATAGACAATATGTGCACCATCTTAAAGGAACATTTTGTGTTAAATTATAATATTATTATTTTGTTATTTTATATCATTGTATTTTATATTATTTGTTTTAGATTTATTTTGTGGGTGTTGGACGATCGAAGTGTGCGCGGGAGATGCCTATTGGTGGCGATGAGGTTCGCAACCCATCACACCGCGTCTCCCGCGGGGCGAAAAGAGAAGGATGGAGGCCGCATCAGTCTGATATAGCCATGTTTCATGGCATAATAGGTGAGATTGCACTAGACAAATTTTACATGACCGAAAAGGCGTTTTTTCTCTGGAGGCTTGTTTGATCTTAGTTAAGTTTAATTTTAATTAGTGATAAGATTATGAAAGACAATTTAAAAACAATAATAGTGATAGTGACAATTTGGTGATAAAAAAAGGAGCGTTCTGCCCCGGTATCGCATAGCAGTTAGGTACTGCCGGGCCCAATTTTCGTGAGTGGCCACACTTTGAAGGGGGATGACCTAACCCCTCACCCTGCGGAGCAGGCTCGAGAGGGCTGCATGAGCGGCGCTCGACAGTTGAAAATCAGACTTCAGAGGAGGCGGACGTGCGGCTTCGCGCCCGCTGGCCGCGGCGCGCTGGCCAGAGGCCATTCCCGCCTCGCACGTCCCTCTTGGCGCGGACGCCATTAGCGGCCGACTCGCCACCACGCTGGCTTCGCAGATCACCGTCCTCGTGCTAACCAGCCGCGCCAGCTAATCACCATTGGGGCGTGATGCTGGCCACCGCTGTCGCTGTGAAGAAGGCCCGTGCCCTCCGCGGTTCATCATCCGCGTGATGCTTCTGTGTTATGCAGCCTTCGGCAGTCCTTGATGCTGGCCACGACAGCGTCAGCGTCGATCCTCGCCGCAGATCAAGTAGCGTTGTTCAGTGACGGAGTAGTTTTAAGTCGTTCCAACGATTAGCAAGTAAGTAATCTTTAGTTTATAAGTGATCTTGTTTCTTTCTTTTTGTATATTGTATGTTTAAATATAATTGTAAATAGTAAATATTGGTTTCAATCTCATATCACTATACATCCCGGAGCAGTCTCAATTAATGTAATAATGATTACATTATCGAATAAACACTGGGCAATACGTTGTGAGAAAGTGCTTCGAGATATGGAGTGAGATACGACTAATCGTCATGTTTCACCCCGTGTCGAAAGCATTTTAATAACAAGTAAAAGTGTGACAGTCCATTCTTTCTGGCTACCCTTTCGGGGAGACGGCGTGATGGTTAATTAGTTACTTCGTATAGAGACACAAAAAATAGTCCCTCCACGCTCTCGCACTAATGGTCGCTTGCCGGAGCTTGGCGTAAGTCTGGACTTTATGTTGATAAACTTATCTCTGGTATGCACACAAACGTCAAAAATAATATATTGTCCGTCATCTATGACGTCGAGTGCTTTCGGGATGCAGTCAGTATCAGTAATAAAAACTGTTTTAACTTAACTTGTATTGGAACAACGTCACCCTTTTTAATTAATTTCACTTTGATTTAAAGTATTTTTATTCTAAATGACTCGCCACGCTCGCAACTGCACGGCGGGAGCCGTGTACACGTACCACGAGAAAAAGAAAGACGCGGCCACTTCTGGCTATGGTTCCGTGCACCAGAGAGTCGGCAAGGATTCCATCCGGGGTTTTGACTGCTGCAATCTGACTCTGCAGCCATGCAGGGACCCGGTCGTAACTAAAGACGGTTACTTATTCGACAAAGAAGCTATCTTACAATACATTATCACGAAAAAAAACGAACACAGTAGGAAAATGAAGGAGTTCGAACGACAGAAGAAGAGAGAGGAAGATGATTTAGCAGAGATTGCAGCAGCCGAAAAACGATCTAATCTCATAAAATTCATCAACACTGAGAAAAATATCGTCAGCTCTTCTGGCATATCCGTCGATACACATTCTAAGAGCGAATCCATATCCAATATGGCTAATGGACTGTCCAAGACATTACCGAGCTTCTGGGTACCTTCGCAACTTCCAGACGCCAAGAAAGTGAAACTGAGCAAGCCCGAGGCTGGTGTGAAGTGTCCCATCACCGGCAAGCCCCTGAAGATGAAAGATTTGATAGATGTTAAATGGACGCTCGTCAAGGACCCGGACGACAACAAGTCTTTGATAGCCAAGGAGAACAGGTGAAGTTTGCTTTTCTAGATCCACATCATTACCATAGTGTAGTAGGATGGCGCACTCTATAATCACCCAATACTGCCTGCCCCTCCAGGTACATGTGCCCCGTGAGCCACGACATCCTCGGCAACTCCGTGGCGTGCGTGGTGCTCGCCCCCTCGGGACACGTCATCACACAGGAGTGCTTCGATAAAGTTGGTATTTTGTTAATAATTATACGCATTAGGCTGTTTGCATAATATTATTCATTAGATATACTTTTCTTTACGAAAGTCAACTAACAACACGTTAGACGCTGTACGTACGTAGATTAGGTGGATATTGTGAATCCATACAACCACAGGGTCTTTTAATAAGACACCTAAATTGTGCATGAGACATTAGTGTGGAATACTACATTGTTAATATCCACCGCGGTTTTGCTTAGTACCACATACTCGGGAGGTCTAATATTCTATGACTCTGATTGATTCACATAAATCTGGCTGAATTTGCCGGATGGCGTTTGTTATGTTGACTTTGAGGACATCAAAAAAAGAAGTCTAAAGGGATTAAATCACATGATCTCAGTGGCCAGGTCACGTTACTACTGCTAGTCCATGGTGGCATGCACTATGTGGCTCATATCGTCAGTAACCATAGAATCCAGCTTAAGCCTCAAAAATGGCTTTTTATCTATCTATAGCGCTTGCCATCAACGGTTATGGCAAGAAGTACGGACCGATGATTCCATCTGATCGAAATTCGCAACAAATAGTGACTTTCTCGAGATGAATTTGGTGCTGGTGTATCTCGTATGGATTGGAATCGTCTCAAATCTGATAATTCTGCTTGTTCACACATTCATTCATCCAGAAATGGCCCTACAGACTCCATTTCACTAAAGATGATTTTTTATAAAAATTTGGGCTCGAACAGAGCACAGATTTTGAAAATATAATTTGATAATTTGCACATGTTGTTCAATGGTATTCTTAGCCTTTCGTGGTAATTTGCCATACACTACTGAACAATTCACAATATATTTGACCTGTAGTTTTCATAAATTATTTCTTGTGTACTGCAATTAGTCAGTCATAGTCAGTGCATACGTTGGCCACTTTGTCTGTATCTTATATATTTATTTGAAATGCATTGGTAGGTTATCCGCAAGGACTGGACACACCCCCTGACCGGGGAGAAGCTGCGCGAGCAGGACACCATCCCGCTGCAGCGCGGGGGCACGGGGTACAGCAGCACCAACAGCCAGCTGCAGGGCACCTCCTCGCGACCCGTGCTGCAGGCCTGAGCACCATATAACACTAAATGTACCATACTAAAATAAAGAAATGCACTTCTTCTAATTTATTTAATATCCGATAGTTTGATGTAGTGGCAAGAGTATAAAGTCAACTCAAATGTTTGCGTCCCAATCGAGACTCCGGCGCAGCCTGCAACGGCAGAAAGGAATTACAAACATTCAAAGTTGAGAGAGTAGGCCGCGGACTTGATGAGGGGTCACACTTGTTTAACTTGGCCAATACTGATGTAGACGCGTCAGACATGCTGGAGAAGTCGTGCATAATTGGGTTCGGATGATTTTTGGTAGAATCTACGAGAGCAATTGTTTGTATTTTTAAACTATCCTCCTTTGTTTTCCTTAAATCGCTTTCAATTTTTTCAATTGTCATTTGTTTTGTCTTAATTTGGAGGTATTCTGCATTTAAATCCTTATCATTCGCTTCATTATGGTTGTTCTTGTTGGTCGGATTTCTCGTAAGATCGCCTTTTAAGGTCTCCTTGTCCTGGAATATATTTGATGAAATCTCTTCATGTCTCTTCTTGTGAACTTTTAGGCTCGAAATTCTGGAAAAACTGAAATAAAAATATGGGTTTGAATAACTTTTGAAAAACATTGTATTTTCAAAATACTTTTTGCGCTTTTCACAAACAGGCATTAAAATTTAATACATTGAAAAAATAAAAACATAACATTACAGATGACCTTGAAAATTCAGAAATTAATAAAGCCATTTTAAAAAACTACTGCTGTCTATTAATTTTTCAAAATATAAAATAAATAAATAAAACTTTGTATTTAACCATGGTTTGGAAACTGCGGTTAAATCCAAAATTTTTATTTTTTAAATGTTTAACCACGAAGTGAGTGCTTCATATGGAATTAATTTTAACGGTGGAAGGACATGTTTGTGTTTGTGGTTTTGTTCTAGAATTATAAAATTAATACAATTGACCAAAAATTGAGACTTCCAGACCCCATTAGCCAGGACACCATATATTTGAAATAATTAAATAGAAACCAAGATTTCCTTTCAATTTTAACATTCTGTAGTATCATTAGAAATACATTCTTGATTGTTTTTCCAAGAATAATCAATAAACAACATTCTAATTCTAATGGACTTTCTTTTTTCAATTGAAGCTGATAGCATTTTTATTTAAAAAAATAAAATAAAAAACAATAGCAAGAAAATAAAAGCAGCGTCTATATTTTTAACGTGAAATTTTCTCCCTGAAATTTACAGACATTTTATTGTTAATTTTTTTACACTGAGGAAGGACATGTACGGTCCAAAACATGTTTGTAAATATGCAATGATTATCAAAAATTATTCAACTGAGAAGCCATAAAATAAAATGATGGCTGATTGTAAAAAATTCTTCCATTTTCAATGCTCATTTTTAAATAATAACTGATCAAAATCTCATGAACCATCCTTGACACTGTGAACATCCAAAGCATTGTATGTGGCAAAGTTTGTTCTCTCTTCAAGAAACAATATAACATCAAATCTCAATTAATTTTTTTATTTGGTACAAAGTGATACCTTATAAACTGGCTTGTTGAAGTTTCACAATTCACTGGTGTTTGTATGTATAGTCACTGGTATGGCGCAGAACACTTGGTGTAAGAAAATGTAAGATGGAAAATACATACATCCGGTTTATATCTAAGCAGTTTAAAAATTGACCTCTTTGGACACTCTGAACAGCTGTAGCGGCGGGCGGGCCCGTGAGTGAGGCGGTGCACGCGCAGAGAACTCTGGTGGGCGAAACGCGCATCGCATGTCGTGCACACATGCTCTCTCGCACCTGTGTGAACGCGCCAATGGGATTTCAGGGAAGACTAGAAACAAACAAGATAATAATAATTTCATACACCCCGAGACAGAACTCTGCTACGAGGTTTCATTTATTTATTTATGCGTTGCTGTAAATCCATCCCTCCTTAGTTCAAGGGAGTTATTCCCAAGAGGAATTCCATTGGATAGAGATAAGGATATACCCCGTACTCTCTCAGGTAAAGGGTTCTCAAGAGAGAATACTGAGCATCACGAGGACTCCATATTACGACACCTCCCTCAAACCTACTTTTGACTAAGGAGTTATATAGAGTTCTTAAGACCCGGGTGTCTCTGAAAACCCTGTCAGTTCGAAGAACAAAACCCAGACCAAACCATCCTTCACAGCATGCAAGAGGTCGAATCCTTTACTTTTTATTTTATTAAGTTAGGAGAATTTACCTTGTGCACAAATGCCTTGCCACAGTGAGTGCACAAGTGGTCACGCTGGCCGCGGTGCGAACGCAGGTGCACGGCGAGGTTGGAACGCAGCGAGAAACGAGAGGGACACACGGGGCACGCATGTGGCCTCTCCCCAGTGTGCGACCGCACGTGCCCCTTCAAGTCCGATGATGTTGCAAACGTCTTGGAACACATCTGTTAGTATAATCTAAGTTAATTAAAATATTCTAAAACTATAGTATAGAGTAAGAATATAGTAAAAGTAAGAATTCCCCCCCCACCTGGCAGGCGTGCGAGCGCAGGGTGCGCGGCGGGGCGTGCGGTGCGGGCGGGGGTGGCGGCGTTGGTGCGCACGCAGCGAGGCGAAGCGAGGCACACGCGCGCCCGCAGGACTCGCACACGCAGCCCGCGCCTCCGCTGTGGCGCCGCTCGTGCGCCCGTAGCGCCGCCGCCACCACAAACCTGCTCGCACACAAGCCACATTTACATTCGTCAACAACACAATCTAATTCCATATTTAATATTGATGAAAATGAACAAGCCTGCCTCTTGGTGCAGTCTTGGTGGGAGCAAGCGAAGGGGCGCTCGCCGGTGTGGAAACGGACGTGCACGCGCAGCGAGGAAGCGTCGTTGGCGCGGTAGCCGCAAGCCTCGCACATGTACTGGGTGAGGCGGCGCTTCTTCTTCTGCTTCTTCTTCACACTAAACTGGAAGTCATCCGAATAGTACAGCTCCTGACAAAAATAACTGTAGGATCAGTTCATCGTCAGTTCATGCACATCCACAAGTTAAGATGAGTGTTCTTCTTGATTTACCTTGATGTCTTTATCTCTCCCGATGGGTGTCTCCTTCGAGTGTTCTAATTTTTTTGTGGTAGCTTCAAACCAACATTCTTTAGACTTTTTTGCTTTTCTTCTTTTTTTATTTTTTACAGTGGAAGATTCTATCTGTTCTAAAATATGTAGGTACTAGTCAATCAAGCGCATCCTATGTTACAAATGAGACAATACAGTCGGCCCTCGACTTTAAAACAGCAAATTAGAGCCAAATATTTATTTACCATGAATATCATAAAATAACAAATCTTTATGAAATTGTCAAGAGATAGTTCTGTTGAATACAATTCCTTCAAGTTCCATAACATGCTGTCTCTATCAATTGCCCCGCACATCTGAGATACGCTCTGGAGTCAAGCTTCTTCTTCACTTTGATTTTCTAGTTTATTTAGAAGCTCTGAATGAGATTCGTTGGTGTCCAAGTTCAGTTCATTCATCAGGTAAACTATTTCATTTGGGATCGTTCATCATTCGCGGACATAATTTTTTCCAAGATGCTTCCATCCTGCATTATTTTATTTCAGCCTATGTGTCTCCTATATTGTCAATTGCGGGCAATCCGTAGGTTGTAGTTTCTCAGTTGCCTTGCAGCCCCGTTTCATTATCGCATATAACATAGCATTTAAACATAGCAATTACTAGAAACAAATCTTTATCTTTCCCTTTCAGTAAATTTCTACCAAGAAGTAATGTCAAAGTAAAGGATTTTTCAATAAGGACGCTCCAACTTTGACATGGGTAAGCGATAGATAGCTGTAAAATTTGACAAGAATACTTATTTAGTCTTGACTTTTCACCATGGAAGCTACACGCTTCTACAACACGTTGAAATTGTTAAAATTTAATATCAAAATCAGTGCCGTTTGCAACATTCCGTGTCTGCGTCCAATTTATGCCAAAATCAACAAGGTCAAATCCCTTGTACGCCCTATCAGAGCAGGAATTCCCCAAGGTTCAGTAATGGCTCCTACTCTGTTCAACATCTACTGCAGTGACATCCCTCTTCCCCTAGATCAGAACCCACATTGCCCAATTCGCTGACGATACAGGTATCATCTCAAAAGGCAGCTTCTCATGACCCGCAAGGTGCAAAAACAGGCCGACGTGCTAGAAATGTGGTGCAGAAACTGGCGCATTACCATCAACCCGAGTAAAAGCGCAGCGACCCTTTTCAGTAAAAGACACATTCTTCCAAACATTCCCAACATAAAAATGTTCGGCTAAAACGTTTCATGGACCAAAACAATCAAATACCTTGGGGTTACCTTGGATTCTAAGCTGACATGGAGGCCACACATTACAAATAAAGTCAAAGCCGCGTCAAGAGTAACAGTAAACTAAGCACCAACAATAAACTCCTGATATACAAAACGGTCATAAGGCGGATCTTCACTTACACAGAAATACATACGTAAAATCCAAATCCTGCAAAGTAAGACTATCTGTTTATCGCTTGGTGCGTCTTCATGGACCAGGATCACACAACTGCATCTAGAATCGGGGATCCCAATGATAGATGAATTCATTCTGAAACTTGCCAATTTTTTTTACAAAGGACTCCCTTCACATCCTAACCCCACAATAAAAGACCTCTCAAATTACGACCCAAACACCTCCAGCCGCCACAAGTGCCCAAAATCGATCCTCCTTCAGAGGAACACTCCGGCCCACACAAATCATGCCTCCGCATAAACCAACAACCTACCAAATCACCTTCCAACAATGTTCCCATCAGACGTAAGAGGAATAGCCACATGAGCTGAACCTCTGTAAGCCAGAAGATCCAAGTCCAAGTCATTTTTGTGTTGGTATCAACACTGCAATGTTTTTATTTCTCACTCATGTTAGTATGGAAATATAACTTTTGAAAACATCCAATAGTTGTAGTTGTATTGTATTCCCGTTAATAGACGACTCATTATGGTTCAACAAGGGCCCAATGTACTTTTCTATTTTATAAATCCACTCGTCACTGTCCTCACTGACATTGGGAGCATAGACTTCTCTTGAGTAGCCCAAGAGAGATTATTTTATTACTTACCCCCAGTTCCCCGAGAGGGTGTGCTGCGAGCTACGTCCCCTTGAGTCCCGTAGTTCTTCACTCTTCTAACGAGAGCACTCAGTGAAATATTCATATCTTCTTCATCCAAATAATCACATTTCTCGTTTTCTTCCAAAATGTCCAACTTTTGTTTTGTTGGAAAATAATCCTCAAGTTTCCCAATCTAAAATAGAAAAGACAAACTCGAACATATCAGATTTGCCTTTATTCTTATTTTATTTTAGAGAATTGATTTTTGTCTATCCTCGGAACAAATTAAACTATAACTAACTACTCTTCATGCCGCCTACCTGAAGGGGTGAGCCTAAATAATATTTTTACTTTAAAATTGTACCGATTCCGCCTGACCTTTCCTCACCTTTCTGTCCCCCACATCCTCCGGATTGTACAGTGTGCACGCTTCTGGAGACTTTGAACATTTTTCTGAAAACATAGGAAACATCGTACTCACATACCTAATGATTAGACTCGTTATGTAAGGTGTGCAATAAGTCATACTCAAACAATATTTACACCTTTCGGTAGACGTGTCTCGTTTAAATATTTGAGCCGAGCATCTGAATCCCAGCAGAGCCGCCAGAAGGAGTGGCAGCTGACTAGTCTCTCCGCGCACGCCGGGCACAATTTACCCGGGAGACCTTGCAGACCATTCCTCTCGATCTGTTGGTATACATTTTTATCTTTAGGCATCTTAGGGTCTAATTGTTCTTTACACTATTTTAATAAAAAATCTCGCGTAGGTGGAAGTCGAGTGAACTAACATTAGAAATGATTGCATGTCAATTTACCTGCAAAACATGAAATATTACCTTCAAAGATATACAATCAAACATCATATCAGCTAGAGATGGCTTATATACATCTGTAAATAAAGATATAGTGCCCCCCCCTTTTAGGCAGGTGCGGCACAATTCGCTCGCGTCGGCCATGGGAAATTCAGAAGAATATTTAATAACCACAACAATGGTAGTTAACAATATAATATATGGAATTTTTCAAAAATACAACGTTTACATTAAGAACACAAACTATACAACAAACTGGAAACATATTACAATATTACATGTCAAAACAGGACCATAGATTAAATCGCAAAAATCTGGCAAGAATAAATACCAATGCCATCTTGAAAGTATTTACCAGGCCGTAATCATATAGATAATATTTGCAACATGGAGCTATTGTAGGCCGTTAGTATGTGTCTCGTGCCTTGATCTCGTATTTTATTTCGATTATAAATGTGAAAAAAAGGTAAAATATGACTACGATCGTATTATTATTCCTTATATACGTGTTACAAATATTTTAATATACTACATTTGTGTTTCCGTAGTGCCGGTATGTCAATTTTACTTTCTCCTCCGCGGGCCATTTGTAAAGTATTTATATGCATTTTCTTCAGTGTGTTTACTTTATAAAAGTACTAGTAATTTATTGAATACACATTGAATTGTATAATATAGCTTGTGTACAACTTTGCTATGTAAAATTTTCAAAATAATCTTTCGATTTAACCTCAAAATTCATAATATATTAACTTCAAAATTTGTAGCACAGAAATCTCAAAATTCATAATAATAATAATGCCTAATGCAATAATATCGTTAAAAATGTTTGTGTTTATTAATTGTTTCGAAAAATTCGCGGTATTTTTACCAAAATTGTCTGACATTTGACAGCGGTCAGATCGATGGACCCAGATGTATAAACTTAACATTGCGGCTTGATAACATAGATTCGAGACGGCATTGATAAATACCAATGCCATCTTGAAAGGATAACATAGATTCGAGACGGCATTGATAAATACAATGTATATATACATTTTAATTTATGTAAGTGAAGCAGGTCTCAAGCCTATCGAGACGGCGTTGGGTCTCAAGTAACATTTTACAATAGATTTATCTCCGTGCTACGTGGTATAAGAGTTGAGTAACAATGTACTGCGTAGTGCTACTATCCTCGGGACAACAGCGCCGAGTTTGGGCTGCGTTCATCCATCCGCGCACGAGGAACGTACGAGGCCGTGGATGCTGGAGCCGACCTGGCCTCCGCCGCGGAGATCGGGCGAGGCAGACTACGGCGACGGGTGGCGTAGAGGCTGGCCGGATCTTAGGCAGCCGGCACCGGGCTGCTGATGGCGTCGATGTGGACGGCGACGGACCGCGTCAGACGGCTTGGCATCCTCTTCCGTCCGCACCCCGAGGGACGTGCGAGGCGGGCGATTGGGGAAAAGCGTGGAATTGAAAGCCGAAACGCCGGCGACCAGCGGGGCGCCGGGGAGCGGCACTTCTGCCTCTTCGGGAGTCTGATTTCCAAGTCCGCGGATATCCGACTCCGGTCCTTTATGTCGACTTCCGTTGTCAAAACATGGCCGCGCGTGTTGCCGCTCGCCATATCCGATCGGCAGTACTTTAAGTTAATGGCAATACCAGGGAAGAAAGCTATTTTTGGTCCAAATAAGAATTTTCGCAGCCTCACAAAATTGTCACTACACTATTATCGTTTTTTTTCACTGTCTTTGCACTAAATAAAATTAAACTTAACTAAGATTAAACAAGCCTCCAGAGAGAAAACGTATTTTCTGCCATATAAAAATTGTTTAGTGCAAATCTCACCGAGTATGCCATGAAACATGGCTATATCAACGCGGTTGCAATAGACTATACTAAATAATACATTTTCGGTCTGGGGGTTGTCACAGTTGTAAGTAGGATGAGTTTTATGTTACTGCCAACACTGGAAGGTTTTTTGAGTTGGCAAAGCGATGTTTTCACGTAGCCACGTGGAGCCTCTACCCTGCAGATAGCCTCCCTCGCCACAGCTGAGCGCTAAGGCATCTAGAGATGCCATTCCCTGCTCCGAGAGCCATCATCCGCCATCGAGCACTCCACGTGCGGACGCCATCCTTGCTTCTGCAGCTCATCATCCCCTGTGGCCTTCTGATGCGGCCGCGATCATCGTGGTGCCGTTTCATCCCCTAGCTTATATAGATTTAATTGTATAGTTTGCTTTTGTACCAATAAAATAGTTTAATTTCAAACAGATTGGTTGTCATTCCGCATCAGAACGTCTTAATATCAACATATTTTTTATGGTCTGAAGAATATACATACCCAGAGGAGCAAAACGTGTCGCAGGTCGCGGATACCAATTCAGCCCTTTTTTTATTAATCGAATAGCCAACAAACAATCGCGTACAATAGGGTTGTTCACAAATTACTCTGTTTCGTGGTTCCTACAAAGTGATGCAGAAACTCTTTGTAGATGAGAACGACGGTAGCGAGTCCATACCGCCACTCAAATATAAACATGTTGCCTGGGGAGGTGCGGATTTCATATTTTGAGCTTAATTTAAGGCACAGACCTTTGGCTTAAAATAACGGACACGATTGGCTTTTTGAAATGTCAAAACTATATAGGATCCGTACAGACTCAATGAAATGGCCAAAGTCGGGGTGATCAAGTCTAGTCCCACAACGCCGGGCCTTGTCCTCCTCCTCCTCGGTTCAATTTGTAATTGAATTGTTATAGAATATTTATTTAGCATTAAATTCCTATGTTCCCTTCCCTATTTCACATTCTCTCTCTGGTTTCAATCCTGGGATTGGTTTGCAGCAATTTCCTCTATTCTTCTATTTCATTCTTCCCTGTCTTGTGCGGCTCTTTTGAAATCTGCATATGATGAGCAGCGCACGTCCACCAGCAGGTCCTCCAGGTACTCTAGGCGTGGGCGTCCCCTAGAGTTTGTATGGCATGCAAGAGGCCTTCTTGTCGTATTACACGGCCGATCCATCTTGCACGCCTTTCGGACAAGGTCCTGAGCAGCTGCCTTCCTCCTTCGATTCTTTGGAGAACCTCCTCATTTGTAATGTGGTCTCTCCAGGAAATTCCTAATAGTCTTCTATAGCAGTGCTCCGCAACCGGTGTGCCGTGAGCCGGATGCATAATGAAAAAGATATTTAGTTCTAGTCGAAACTCGTGCATTGCGAATGAGTCGACTCTTTCATAAACCAGTTCAGGAGATATTGGGGACTTTTTTGGTTGTTGTTTATTTTAAGTCATTCGTGAAAAATCGGTCGCCGCTGATTTCTATTCGCTGGAAGTTGCTGGCGACCTCAATTTTTTAACTTAAGGGGGTTGACCCATGTGAAGGATTTAAAAAATCGTTTTTTTTTTCTTTCATAAATTGCTTCCTCAATATGTCAAGAATACGGTGGTAAAGTGATTTTTTAAAATTCGAAGCCGTTATAAAGATACAGCAGTTAGAAGAAGCAACTGTTCGGAGCTTTGGTTGGCAGTCGAAGGCTGGGCCTGTTGTGTACAGTCGGCTGAGACCCTTCTATACAAATATACGTTTATACAAGTATAGACAAGTTTGTACAGGTTTAAAAGGAAATTTCTATAGTTATTCAATATTTTGTCGAACTTGTTTTAGTCATGGTTTAGCTTCGAAGAGCACAACAGCTACAAATTATTTATTTTCGCAATGAGTGGTCGAAAAGGAAGTACGACTGGAAATGTTATAATAAAAATGCAATGCCGTAATAACGTAAAAAGCGAAAGCTTAGTGGAAACCGTTTTACCACCCAAAATTATACGGAATTTACATCAGCTTCTGCGAGAAAACTAAAAAACAGCATGAACATGGAGGTTCCCATCGCTCAAAGTTTCGCGTATTGAATTTCGAAGTTTGTTTCAGAATTTGACAGAAGTTTCAGGTGATGGCACTTGAAAGAAAAGAGGCTTCTCGTCTCTATTTGGTGCTTCTACGTTGATTGGAAAGTACACTGGAAAAGTTTTAGATGCCATGGTAATGAGCAATCGTTGATTTGGACTTTTGATCCAAAGCATCTACACTCTGGCCCCAAGATCGTTGAAATTTAATAAAAAGTAATGACGACTATGGGATGCCCTGTTGGCCGCGAAGCGCATACTTATGTACAGAAACGAGATGAAACGCGCATCTTGCGCTCTGAGCGGCAACCGAATGATGGGGTTAAACAAGAAAGAATTGATACAAGAGCTGAACAAACTGCTTTGAAAAAATTATTATACAAGAGGAAAAGGAAGGAGTACTCTATGGAAAAAATATTATCAGGTAACACTAATCTTGCTCTACCAACTGCCGTGTGAATTGATTATCTTGGGTAAGCCATTTGGACAGTAGCAGTCAAATAAATCACAACCTCGTAGCAATCTCAACGGAATCATTGGAAAAATCTGTTTACATCTTGGACATTAGTCGTTAGACCCTGGTGAGTGATATATAATTTGAAAGGATATTTTATAATATAAGAGTGGACATGATAATTTTCAGATCGCTGTTAAAGTTTCCGAGATATTTAAGATTTAAAAAAACGGGGATACTTTGCTCCAGTTTTGGGGATACTTTGCTCCAGGAGCAATGTTTCCCTAATATACAATTTATTATACACTAGCTGACCCGGCAACGCTTCGCTATTGCTAAATTCGAGTACATAAATAAACCCAATATATATTCAAAAAATACAATGAATTATAAACTTGAATACATATTACTAATGTAATAGAAAAACAATTTTTTGAATATTTTATATGAAATTTAATGATCAAATAAACAATATTATATCACATTTGCAGAAAACATTCATTATATTAAAGAAACAAAACTCTTGATTTTGTTGTCCATGAAATTCACATCAGAGCCAATAAAGTAAGTTTCTACGATCGTGATTTCGGCACTGCGAGTCCGCTGGCGTGGAATAGTAATATAGATGATAATACTACATAAGCCTCCCTTCCCGACTTCCACAACTGTATCCCTCGCCGCTCTGCGCCATTGACCTCCTGCCACTCGTTTAATGTCATCAGACCATCTTGCTTGTGATCTGCCAGAATTTGTGTAGCTGTTTCTCTTTCGCCACTCCAGGCCAGAAGATCTTATAACCCGTTGTCCTTGCTTTATGACCGATCCCATTCCATTTAAACATTAGTCGCTGCATCGGCAACTTTGGTCCGATCTTTCATTCATCAATGTTGAGCCCTGGAATTAAAAAAAAAAATTGAATTGCCATAAGGCGGACACTATAAAAGGCAGTTCATGCTATATGCATAATAATAATAATAATAATTAGGCTAATTTGTCAAATTAACTAACTAACTAACTAACCATCACGCCGTCTCCCCGAAAGTGTAAGCAGAGAGAATGGACTGTCACACTTTTACTGATGCGGCACTCCATCCTTCTCTTTTCGCCCCGCGGGAGGCGCGGTGTGATGGGTTGCGAACCTCATCGCCACCAATAGGCATCTCCCGCGCACACTTCGATCGTCCAACACCCACAAAATAAATCTAAAACAAATAATATAAAATACAATGATATAAAATAAAATAACAAAATAAAAATAATTTTACACAAAATGTTCTTTTTAGACGGTGCACATATTGTCTATTTAATTTATAATATGTTCCACGTATCCACTGTTTTTTAATTTAGCACATAATGTAATAACACATAATGTTTTTTTCAATGTTGCACATGTTGACATGGACGATCCGGACTTTTGTGTTTATTTAATTTATGTTACACGTATCCACCATTTTTTAAATTATCTGTAATAAGGCACTTAACCAGCAAGAACTTAAAAATAATATTGAAGAAATTATTCAAATTGTCATTGGAACAAATGAAAAAATTATTTGTACACCTGTCAAAATTCTTTATAAAAACGATAAAACTAATAAAACCTTTTAATCTGATTAATTTGTCAAATTAATTAAATTAATCAGATTTTAAAGGTTGGTCATGTTAGAAGTCGGAGGAATCGACATGCGTGTATGACTCGTATGAATGTGGAGGAAGCTAGACAGGTTTGCCAGGATAGAGTAGTGTTATGTTGAAGAAATTATTCAAATTGTCATTGGAACAAATGAAAAATTTATTTGTACACCTGTCAAAATTCTTTATAAAAACGATAAAACTGATAAAACCTTTTAATCTGATTAATTTGATTAATTTGTCAAATTAATTAAATTAATCAGATTTTAAAGGTTGGTCATGTTAGAAGTCAGAGGAATCGACATGCGTGTATGACTCGTATGAATGTGGAGGAAGCTAGAGAGGTTTGCCAGGATAGAGTAGTGTTATGGTCCATTCTCTCTGCCTACCCCTGTGGGGAAACGGCGTGATGGTTTGTTTGTTTGTTTAATTTGTATAATCGCCGTTTTCGTGAATAGCTCACCTCAAGGGCGCTTTGACAATGTTTTTAGTCATGAAAGGTGCATGTGACAACAGCGAAATCACGATCGTAGAAACTTACTTTATTGGCTCTGATGTGATTTTCATGGACAACAAAATCAAGAGTTTTGTTTCTCTAAACATATGAATGTTTTGTGCAAATGTGATATTGTGTAATGTAAAAATGAGCCGGTTCTCATTCGCCACTCCAGAGTACATCTAATTCACTGATCATCCGTTGTTTGATTGATCTAATTCCATTTTAACGAAGTTATTTTGCACGCTGCATCGGTAATTTTCGTCCCATCTCTGATCCGTTACTTTATTTTCCTAGAAATAAACGGAAAAAGTCATAAGAATTGTGTCATTCATTCATATTGTAATTCATATTGTATATCATTAGAACTTTCTTACCGTTGCTGTGGTAATGTAACAATTTCCCTGACCAAAGTATGCGTATAAAGAAAACAGCAAAATAGAATAAACTGAAAATATATTTATGAATTAGAAATATAAATATTATATTATACTTACGGAAGCAAGTTTCTTCATATTCTTGTAGAGCTTCGACGTCCAATATTTTATATTTTCGCTATCATCCTTTGAAATAACCTGAAAGCAATTTAATTATCATTGAATATTTTTAATCCCAGAAACTTCATAACCTAAAAGTACCGAAACTTCATACCTACAAAATATTACGACGTACAAAGAGATTGACAGTTCAGAGACCACGTGACCAATCGAACGGCTAGAACTCTAGAAAACGAATATCATTAAGTAATCACCGTCGAACGTAAGAGAAACGAATAAGTTTCAGCCACACGAAAAAATAAAATTTCGTTCATAACCTCAAAATGACTCGTAAAAATTATACTCGCCAAAATTAAGAAGTATAATTACCTGTCTGCATTAATGTACATTAAAATATGGCCAATAAAATAGACTGTACCAATTAAACAACCAATTATTTTAGTACGTAATAAGTAAAACGTATTAAGTATTATACATCCCAAAGTAAAACGCAATATATTGGACTGTCAGAAAGCAAAACACATTGTTGCCACTACACAAAATTACATGGAGACTGAATTCTCTCCAGACCGTGTCAAACGAATATAGACTCAAAAGATTGATACTCAGGTGATACGAACATTAAGGTCTATATTCGTTTGCACTACGAAAATTTTCAATTAATTGATTAATTTATAAAGTTAATTAGAGCTCGATTAATAACGAAAATATGCCTATGACGACCGCTAAATTCCACTTAGTCCATTCCCCAAGATTCAGAAGGATCTGATGAGGAATCACCGAGAAAGAAGGAGACACACACAACCCAGATTGTGTTTTATTTATATGTAGATGTAGATGTAGATGTAGATGTAGATGTAGATGTAGATGTAGATGTAGATTTTCGTATTTATTTTAGATCATCATGCTCAGAACATATGTAAAAAGAGCAGATTCCAGTTATTATAGAGCTTATACTCAAGAAAAGTTGGAAGAATGTCTCCTGGCTGTAAGATCCGGGGTCTTGACTCAAAGGAAAGCCTCTGAGTATTTCAAAATACCTAGACGCACAATTATAAATAGAATAAAGGCTTTCGAAGAAAGAAAAAACAGTGTCTCGACCTGGGTTTCCGTCAATATTTACTGAGGAAGAAGAAACCCACTTCTCGTAGTGTATTATATTAATGGGAGAGTATGGTTTTCCATTAATAGAATTTGATTTAGTGACTTGGAAAATGAGCCCCCAAAAGTCCAGAAAAACCCAGGTTTCAAATTGCTACCATTAGTGAGAGATATTGTTGTGAGAGATATTGTTAGTGAGAGAGAGTGGGCAGATATATTGTTTTTAGTTACGAAGGAGAGCTTTTCCCGGGTGTCATAATAAAATTAGAAAAAAAGGTCCCGTTGTGCCTGCCATGCAAAAGTCAATTCAAAACTGGAGTTGGCCAAAGTCTGCAGATGAAATGGCTTACAAATGGGACGATGTATGTACTCGTATAAGGGTGTATATGCCCACCAAAAAAAAAATTGGAAGACAAGAATTTTTCTCCATTTCTGAATTGGACCAATTGTAGGGCACTGAGATAATGTTAACTAATATTATTACATTTTATCGCCAAAGCTGGTTTATACCTATTTCTTTATTGTATTTTTAATTTTATTGTGATTTAAATATTGTGTTGTTAATAATTATTGGTAAGATTTTGTATTAGGTACTCATATAAGATTTAAAATTATAATATTTTTAGAAAATTTCGAATATAAACCATAATCAAAGCTCGTTAAAAATTTATATCAATAAAAATACATGTGATTCATAGCTAAAACTGTGTTTTTATTAAACTTTGTATATCTCTGGATGGAGAAATGTTAAAAACGTAATGTTAAACAATGCTCTGTGGAAGAAATAAAGACGAATCTAAGTTGAAGAAATCATGGAGCAAAGTTTCCCGCTTTCAATGCATTCTTTGCTCCAAAAGAAAAAAATTAAAAATCGTGACTTAACTGCTCATTTTTATAATTCAAATCATCTCAGTTAAAAGCCAAGAATTCTTTTATTCATTTAAATATTATAGCCAGATCCAAATACTCGTATTTGAAAAATGCTAACAATTTTTACAAATGTGGAGCCAATTTTGGAGCAAAGTATCCCCGTTCTACGGTAAGTTAAGATTTGCATAGTTTTAACCGGACTTGAAACTTTAAACGTGTTTTTCTCAAAACTCTGTTTTTCAAACATTCCTCCATCATATCTCAAGAACGGTTTGACCGAATGACTTCAAATTTATACTGTAGACTCAGCATATATAAACGCACAGAATGAACTACGGTCATTTCAAAATTTCCAATATTTCTATTTTTTTATAACAAAAACATATTAAAAAAAAACATAAAATTCGATTTTTTTTTTCAGAGGTCTACCAAAAATCCAATAATTGGTATTTTCAATTGAGTGTAGTTCATTCTGTGCATTTAAGCTTACAGATTAAAACACCGTTAATTTTTTTCATTTCAGATAAGCCAATCAGTCGGAATCGTGAAGGAAGTGAGCGTCCATTTTTTCGAGGCGGGTGTGTTCAGAGCGCAATAACTCACGTTCTATTGAATATTTTTGGCTAAATATTTATATACGTACTCTTAAAGTATATACAAATAAATGATAAAAAACTGAAAGTTCTATCTTTTCACTGGTCGTCAAAAAAAATTCCCTAAAAATGCTTAAAAAACAGGCCGTCACATGGGTGAACCCCCTTAACAGCGACTTCCGGCCAGTAGAATTCGCGAAAATTTGGTCCTTCGATCTTTCGGGAGGAGCAAAAAAACCGTCGCTGCTGATTTCTACTAGCCGGAAGTCGCCGATGAGCTAAAAAACACGTCTCCAAAGCTGATTGACCCCCACGCGGCCACGTCCAGACCGAATTATAGATTTTGGTGTGCCGCGAAATTATAGGAGGAACTTATGTGTGCCGTAGGTGAGAAAAGATTGCGGAGCCCTGTTCTATAGGACCACATCTCAAAAACCTCTAGTTTCCGTTTATCTCTTTCGGATAGGCACCATGTCTCGCAGCCGTACATCAAGATACTCCGGACATAGGTCTTGATGAGGAGTATTCTCAGTTTTAGGTCTATATTATTCGATTCTATTATTTTCGACCTTTTATTAAATGCAAGCCTAGCCTGATACGGCTGTCGATCTCGCTCTTAGACCGACCGTCCCATGTTATTTTGCTCCCGAGGTAGACAAACTCTTTGGTGTTCTTTAGTGGAACTCCTGACATCACTACACTACAATTCACATTAGTACGCATAAATAAATTTCATTATTTCCCTCATTCCGTATTTTGTCTCCACTGTCCCTCGTCTGCCTCCTGTTGATCTATTTCCTCTAGCTTTATCTTTCTTCTTCAAACAAAGACAATGAGTGACCTTGGGTGGGGTCAGTTGGACCTAGGTATACAGCTAGTTTTTATCTATACTATCGTATAAAAATATATAAATACTTGTTACAAATTTACTGAGTGACATAGATCTGGGGACGATCTGAATGAGGAATCTGGCAACAGGCAAAGTTCCCGATCCCACGCTAAAAAATATGTGGCTAGGTAGACTTCCTCAGACAATACGAGCGGTGCTGAACTAGCACAGTGGACGACCTGGACATTCTCGCCACTCCCGCGGACAAGATCTCAGAGTTCACGCAACCACGCGAAGTAGCCCAACTTCAAACTCGCCCGGAACAAATGCCGAATCCAGTAAAAACCTTCATTGAAAAAATAAAAAAAGAATAAAGCATAAATTACTGAAATCCAGCAAAAGAATGGAAATACTCATAAGTATCAAAGATACGACAGATCGCGAACGAGATCTCAAAGCAGAGGATATAGGATGCTTAGTCGGTGTGCTCCTATGTGAGTCAATGAAAGATGCGTTTACTGTTGTAGGTTGGTTTATTGGCGACTGGTGTTCGGGAGTAACTAAGGCCCATGAGAGGGCAACCACTACACCTACATGTCTGTTTCCATCGATATTGTTGTTTATTTACAAAAGTTTGAATAATTATCGTGATAATCTTACCCATGTCGTATTAATTTTACGTTAAACTTTGAAGCATAACGCATTTAAGAAAAATCGAAATCATATGACATTTTGGGAAAATATTCATATTTGCACAGAAATAGGACCACATTTTTACCCAGCTTAGATGTTGGATAGTGGTCTATTCAACATCAATTCTTTCGACGTTCCTTTATGACATCCGTAATCCGTATAGCGAATTGGAAAAAAAATGTGCAAGACATTCAAAGTCACAACGCGGAGAGGTGACTCAACAGACAGGTGGGACGATACGTCGAGGCTGTATGTGAAGCGTGCGGGTCGTCAATACGGGCAATCGCGCGCTCCGCCAGGCCAGAGAGGACCCTTAGTGGATCTCTGACCGTGCCAAGAGGAAACTGACAAATACCTCCTCGGTCAAGAGAAACACCGCTGCGGCGTTACTCGAGCATTTATATCCAGATTACAGCCCCACAAACGAGACTCTCGAAGGGAAGAGCATATGCTGCAATGCAGATAGTCACGCCCCTTGGAAGATGATCTCTCCTTTGCGGAAGGTGAAATTTCGTCAATACTCGGCGGCATGGATGTGGGCGCCGAGGCCTTCGAATGCGACCCGAAACTCCTTGCGAGCCTTTACGATGCGTGGCTTCGGATAGGCTACTTCCATCTGAAAATCATTCCTAAGCCGGGCAAGGACGACTACGGAGACGGCGCATCCTACAGACCACTGGGGCTGCTGCTTGTTCTGGGCAAAGTGTTAGAAAAGCTCCGGTTATACGAGTATGATCGAAAAAAGAAGCATAGTTGTAATATTATAGGTGACTTTTAATCTATATTCCACGCGCTCAGTAGGTACTCGGTGAAGAACATGACCTCAAATTTGTGTGCAAGATATTCGGATTTACTCAGGGCATCTTTGTTTCCAACTCTGACCTAATTTTGTGTAATATCAAACTTGATGTTGCGCGTGGACTCTATCCCCTTGTTGAAACATGCCATCCCGCGCTGGAGTTTACTTTATACGGGTACCATAACGGGCGCGCAACGAAATCTTCAGAAGTAGCAGGAGTATTCAGGAAAGAACTGAAACCAATCTTCTCATATTTACGGATTGTGTAGCCAGGGCATTGGATGCAGGTCGCAGGCATTCGATACCGTAAATCATGATATTCTTATCGGTAAATTAGTATAAATTGGCTTTTCTCTCCGCCTCGTATCATTTTTTGTAAGTAATCTAAAAGAGAACAAAATTTGTATCTTCAAAGTTCAAACCTAGGTCCACTTCTTTTCTCAATTTTCATAAACGATATCGTAAAGGCAGCACACTTCTCACTTTTTATTTTATTTGGGGATGACCTAAAACTTTTCCTTATATGTAATAACAACATTGGAGGACTGTCTGCGTTTACAACCCAATATAGACAGGATTGTTGACTGGAGCAAACGCAACCTACTTCAACATATCCAAATGTCTTATAATATCATTTTCTGGGGCCTACCACATTACATATCATCGATACTCTATGAGTAATAAAAACCTAAAAACGTGTATCTACTCTCAGAAATCTTGGGATTATAAAGTCGACTGACATTTCGGCCTCAGATCGGAAGGGTATGTGACGTTTCGTAGATGCTGGATTTTGTTCTTCGAGCAGTCAGGGTTTTCAGAGACACCTGGGGCCTAAGAACCTTTATAACTCCTTAGTCAGAGGGAGGCTCGAGGGAGGTGCCATGATATGGAGTCCTCGTGAAGCTTAGTATTCTATAATGTTGGAGAGGTTTCAAAATAAATTATTGAAAACCCTCTACCTGAGATAGTACGGACTACTATCCTTGGAGATCCTTGGCTGTATCCAACGGCATTTCTCTTAGGTGTGCTAGGGTATAACTCCCTTGAACTGAGAAGGGAAGGGTTTACAGCGGTGATTTTTTTCAAGCTAATTCAGGACTCTATCATTGCCCGTCTCGAAAATGACGTTTTAACAAGCCGCAATATTCCTGTGATATAGTCTATGATTTTATTTTGAGGAGGCCGAGCAGTTATTCGATTTTCCCTAGAGACGCATGTCGGCTGTGCGAGTTTATCGACTTTATTTCAATTATTTGTTGGATTTTCTTTCATTATTTCTGATAAAATCTTTATGAGAATTCATAAAATACTTAAATATATATTTATTGGATGTGTCTGTGTCATAAATTCACGTTACAGTTGATAAGTTTCCTGTTTTCAGTATCTCTTGTGATTTGACATTTACAAGTGAGTGTTCTTCGTGTTTTTAAATTTAAACAGATTTTTTTAATGATAAAACCATTATATATGTTTAATTATATCAACACGTGTTATTTACAAACAACCTATTTTAAGATGTAATTGTAATTACCTCAAAAATGGCATTTGTTGTTGTTCTTTCAAAAACAGATTATTTATATATTTTATTAATTTGTGCTACAGTGCTAATTTACCGATACAGTGCTACTTGTGGATGTAAAAAATATAAATAATATATTTTTATCTAAATGAGTTGAGTGTTTCGAGTGTTAGCATTGTTGTTGCAGACACTGGGACACAGCTTATTACATGTTTTTTAAACTTTAAGTACAGTTTTAGTCTGTCAGTTTTCTTTGCCGATTCTTACTGACAGTACTAATCGAATTGGTAGATCTAATCAATCTAATGACTTCATAAAATATATATTGAGTACACTTTTCAATCACCACCTTATTCCTGCATTACACTTTCAATTCAATAAAGCTTCCATATGATATCATAATCAGCGATATTCATGTTCCAGAACTATAATAGAAATGAATTTATTTTACAAAGGTGACTTAGAAGATACAATTACACTTGCTTTAATATGAGAAATCCCAGCAATAAGTATGCACAGCAAAATTCCAGATTTTTGGCCCGACCTGGCCAAATTATGGTTTCATCAGTTCGAAGATTGCTTCGAACTGATGAAAGTATCAAACCCCTCAAAAAGTATCAAAGGACACATACTATAATTTGTTAATAGCCAAGCTAGGCAAAGACGAACTAAGGCCTACGAGAGGGCGGCCCCTACAGCCGTAACAAATATGTATAAAAGATGCGACCAAATGACAGGTGAAGTGAAGGCCACATTGAATCGAACACGTCGGTTTTTTATAACGTCAAGACGCCCGCGCCATGGCTTGTTATAACGTCAAGGCGGCATTGGCTCTATTAAGAACCCCTATTTTCTTAAATAAATAGGTCTTATGTTTCTGATGGTTACCTGCAGCAACGCCGACATCAATTGTGCTTCACTTGATCGCGCAGAACCCACCTCCCTTTGATGATGACAGTAGTAAGAGCAAATCGGACATTGAAATGAGGGGCCTCGGATTTGAAATTTTTTAGTCTGCCTCACTGACATCGACATATTTAGGATCCTTCTCAGATATATTGTTTCTTAGGATGTTAGTGCACTCTGTAAAGTTTAAATGTTGTTCGTTTGTTAGGTCTCATTTGTGTAAAATAAAAATAAATCAATGTTTTTCTGTATGAATAAAACTAAGCCATACATATGTTATATGATGCATGTGTAGTATATTATTACATATTATACAATGATAACAAAACATAGAAGACTACAGTCTTGAAAACAATTTATTATCTGATAAAATCCTCAATGGAGTGTCTTTTTATTAAATAAATAACGGAATAAGGTACTATCATATGCGCGGAGTTTCTCGTGATATGAGTTTATTTTTCCACAAGTCTCTTCTGTAAGTTGATGCCTTCGAGGCCTCGGCCGAATGGCGGAGCTCCGTTGGTGGTGAGGTAGTAATCCCCATTCGAACTGAAAGCATTCATCGGTGTTCAAATATTAGTACTGAAGCTCCAAATCGAAAATAATCATTTTTAGAACAGATACTAATAAATTGAGTTAGATACCTGCAATCCGCGTCTATGCCCATGTAGATGTAGGGCGGAAGACCCCCTCCGGAGCTATTTTCCCTCTTAAAAGCCCTATACGAAGTTGCGCTGACGGCGGGAAAGGCGATCGGGTTTCTAACTGACTCGGCCCAAAATCTCCACGACCTCCAATGACTGCATAAGGCTGAAATCATTCCAATGTTCACTTGATTTGTGACGAGTTTCAAGTCCTAAATAATCCTGTTTACATTACGATGATTTGTGAAACTGTAGATGAGTAATGAAGGAAGAACCTTCACCTTTATCCGAGAGAGGAATGGGAGCAAATCGAGGGCAGCCGGGTTGCTTGCCGGTACCGCCGTTGGGCCAGAAGTCCACCGTGCCGGTGCGGACGGGGGCGCCGTAGTTGCCCGCGTCTGTGTGGATCACGTCCACAAACTCCGCGTCCGAGGCCGAGATGTGCCGGAACAGAGCTTTCGGGTAGAACTGGGGGAAGGCCGGGTCCAGGCTGCTTATTCTGCAACAACGGCAATACTCGCTTGGGCTCGGGACTATTTAGCGCAAGATTGAAGGCGGTGCCGCATACAGAAGATTGAAAATAAGGAGATCACCTTTTCAGTTTGATGTTGTGCTTCTGCAAATTTCTTCCGATAAAGCCAGCCAGCTGCCCGCCCAGCGAGTGGCCTACCAAGTGCAGATTGCCCACCGGCAGTCCTCGCTCCGCGAGGTTGTTGATTTCAGTCGCTGCTGCCTCGGCCACCTGCAAGTTGTTTCGTCACAGAAAACACGAACAAAACTTGGTGCAAGAACAAACAGTGACACTTGCTATAGCAGGCATAGGTACTCGCCACTCTGGTATTGGGGGCCGCGTTGATGAAGTACGCCCCGAAAGCCATGTTCGACCAGTCCAGCAGGAGTACATTCACATCGGGGCGCGCCTCGAGGTAGGCGCTCACCACCACCGCCACGCTCTCCTGCTCCGCCGTCTCCTCGAACCCGTGGATGTACAGCACCGTCGGGTTGTTCTTCCGGAACTCTTTTCGCTGCAGAAGTTCTTCCGCCCTCCGAAGTTGTATATCCACGTAATCTTTTATTGTTGGCCTGCACAAACATTCAAATTAACCTTTACAATTAACATACTACATACCTATAGTGTACAATGTGAAACTAAAAATGAGGAGGAAACAATTGTGAAATATCGTTATTGCATTTAAACTAGCGCCTTACCCGGTGTAGAATCTCAGATATACGTCACTAATTATGTTATCCCGATGTGCATACATACCTAGAAATAAAACAAAAAAATATCAGTATTATGAACCGGTTCGTCCCGATTTCTTCTTTCTCAGTAAAGTAAAAAAATTCACAAGCGAGAAGATGCGGCATGCTACATTGCTACATGGAGTCTATACCATACAACGTATAATACTCTGATTGTCCTTCGATTGTGCGTTTCAATCATCCAGTTCAATCAGTCCCGGGAGCGGTGGAGGCAATTGACAATTGACAGGTCTGTAACCTCCGGTCTCCCCGCAATCATCTGAAGCGGGAGCAATTAACCCCAATTCTCAATTAAGTATTCCATATAATGAATACTCTCGAGCACATGGGCATAGGCGAGTGGGTGCGAGTGACGTTTCATATTGTCGTCTGCCGAAATAGCGACAAGTGGACCGATTTATTTACTTCTGGGGTCAAAATACGCAAAAACAAGCACGGGGAAAACAATATTACGCTTCGTATGTATATACGCACATGCCTTTAGTAAATATCCCAAATATTTCCCACCAGACAGTTCTATTTGGTACCACAACTTCATTGCGAACGGCCATTTTCACTTTCATTCATAAATTCTTGTTTCCAATAACAACTTTTGAAGATCTTTCTTCCGACAGTAACCTGCTCTAGAATCTCCTCATTCACACTTTCCAACATTCATCATTAAATCGTTTGCCTTGCATACCTCATATATTCTCGACAATAAGACTTGTAATTCATATGCACAATCTGCAACGATAACAGCATCGTCCGAGTAAAGCAGAACTGTCCAATCTCCACGCGTGAGAGATGGAAACTGGAGAAGGAATGTCAAAGAAGAGACATCCACATCACAGATCTCCCAGCCATCCTCCAGTCAAATGTCGGGATGCTTATTAGCTAGTCCATGGAATCTCATAGATAGGAACTCCACTTCTGATAATTTTCATTTCTCATTCTTACTTTCTTTCATCTGACTCTCACCTTTCTTTCGACTTCTTTTGGCTATCTCTGCCCCCCTAATAATAAAGCCATATTACTCCGTAGAATCACAAATTAAACATGTCCACACCGCCCTGATAATGAAAACGCAGGGCATCAATAATTATTAAAGACAATTCAAGTACAAAAAAAAGCAGATAACTTACAGACTCACTCATCTTAGCACTAGCATTTATACATATACTCGTACTTTCCATCATGGAAGGAAACAACCGCCCGTATTCAGACAAGTTTGAGCACAGTTTTTCTCTATTCACTCGATCGTGTGCTTTTTATAAATCAACAAACGCGCAGACGATTGCTTTTTTCAAAATCTTGAAATGCGCAAAAAAGTCCACATTTATAATCTTTTGACCATAAACTTGTTTGTCAGTATTTAAAGTGCGACAATCTGATCCTCTTCCGCTAATAAATAGGCCTTGCACATTCCATCATCTGATATTCGTCGTCTTCTTCACTCTTCCTATTAAAACTCGGCCATAGAGTTTTCCAATAGACTTATTTCCCGGTGATTTTCACAATCCATACGAGACCACTTTCCCTTATGTGGAGGCATGATAACAGGTCTTCTGCGGTTGAACGGCGTATTTCATTCATCTAAACACTGCTTTCGTTGAAAAAAAAATATTTAAAAATGTCTATACAACCATGCTTGTATAAACAATGTGAATGTGAAAACAGAGAAACAAAATTACAATCACTTCCAAGAAAATCTCAAAATGCGCTGGAAGGAGATTTAAAAAACCCGGAATTTTTAGGAAAGCAAATGTATAAAATAAAAATTTATTTTAAATATTTATTTTTACCAATATGCAATAGAGTAATTATACCAGTAGGAGATCTAATTTTTATTCAGTGTACATATGATAGTTACAACAGACTTCTAAAAACAAGATTTTCATAATATTTAAACCCAAATGGGTTTAAATATTTTTTATCATTTAATATTATTATTCGATAACTGTTTTATAGAAGTTTTATTAAAAATGATGTGATTGACATGTTTCACCTATCTAGGGCATTATCAGATGCCATGCCTTGGACAGGCGAAACATCAATTATCATCACCACAAGTGCTTTACATTTTTTCGTAATATATTGTACCTACTCGTACATAACCATATCCCCGAGATTAACCTGAAGTATTGGAGCAGTTCACTTGATACGAAGAAGATAAACACGATGAAGATTGATAGTTATCATAGCCGCCACCTTCTTATCGCTAACTACCATAAGCTATATTTACCATATACCTACCTACTCGCACATACTCCGTGCATTATGAGGATTGATTATTCCGGTTCAGATTTGTATTCTTACGATTAATATTCATCAATAATATGAAAATCTCTACCTCAGAGCAGATATACAAACGTAGAAGCGGGTAATATTGCTATGGCGGGCGGGTCACGGTCCATGCGGTCCGCGGTGGTAGCTACCTACTGCAGTAAAGGGCAGTAACAGTAACTACCGACAGTACCGACCATCGAGCGTCAGAGACGTGCCTATAATACTCGTACTAATCTTGAACATTTGAACGTGTACGGTTTTGTTGTTGAACAATGAAGAAGGCGCAACTCCTCATCTGGTATCCGCGGTGGAAAAATATTTTCAAAGCTAAACAATCATATTTAGTATGCAGATTATTACTGGTGTCATTTTCGAAGATCAAATATTCGACTAAGCATATTTAGTATGCAGATTATTACTGGTGTCATTTTCGAAGATCAAATATTCGACTAAGCATCCTATATACGCTTTACTTGTTTAGTGTGCATACATGTATATATTATCATTTAATTGTTTTAGATGAAGAATACACACGTTTCTAATTATCCATTTTTTCTTTCAACGCTATGTAAATCTAGCGGACACTCGTCTTTACAAGAATTGGCGTTCCTTCCGAACAAATGACATTACAAAAAATACGCAAAACTGTCGAGTTCTCCGGAAATAGAAAACTTCTCTCCGTCTCGTTCTCTCTGCACTGTCCTCGCATATCGCGACTGAAGATTCAATCCAACGTTTTCTTGTGTATTTATGGATTATTTATGTATATTTGTATAATATTTGATATCTGAGCAGAATACTGATAGGCGTATATCGGGTGATCTGTTGGCGACACGGCACAGAGTGCACTCGGCTGGAACTTGTAGGAATAGCAGGTACAGGTATCTATCCGTTATGTCTTACTATAATTATCAGTTCTAACGGCGGTTTTACGGGAGTTTACCTGGACACAGCACATCGCTCGCATCCCAGCCGCGCGTGTCTTACGAGAATATGTACCCATACCTATAATAGTTGCAATATACTCGCAATAATGTCAAATGTCCGTGTGATCTACGCATGCAGGCACATTATAGGCAGACTTAACACGCCTTGCACGTTCACAGACAGATTAACCGAATAACATTTAAAATATTACATTTTAGCAATTTATGATTATAAACGTGCAAAGATTTTAACTATTTAAAAATCATAATACCAGACGGTCATCTAGAGCTAATCCTAATTCCCTCTCACCTGAGCCCCACCAGCGCCGGTTCCAGCCATCCTTCAGCCACTTGAACATTTCACTTTGGGTTCCCTCCTGGGAACTCCGAACACCACTCTCGTTGCGAACTATTCAGCGCCACTACTTCAAACTCATTAGAGATAACTTTCTAATTGCACTTGGGATTTCATTCACATTTCGTGTCGAAATTGGTTAATAAACGTATACTTTTGTTCAAATTCATACGCAAGAGAGCGCATCGAACCGGACGCATCGAACAACACGCGCTCCCGCCGCCGTGGCTGCTAGCTGCTAGCTGCTACGCTCTGCGCTAGCTAGTAGCTACTGAACTGACTGCTGGCGCTCGCTCCTCCGAGCTCCGCAGTGGCGAGTGTCGTTCCCGCCCCGCTCTATCCGACTACCATACGAGTATTATAGGCGCGGCTGGCCGGGAAGGAATCGACATTCACAATACCGGTACATCGTGACATGTCATGCCATGTTTTCCTCGGTCGTCTTCGGCTTCTTTTTCCATTCGCACTGCTAGTATAAACATTTTTATAAACATTCATCTAAGTTATCATTTCATCCTTCTTCTGCTAGCTCCAAGCTTCCCTTCTATACGTAAGTAATGAAAATATCAATCTTCTGGTCTGACCTCATCATCTGGTCGGAAAACCGGCCGAAGCTAAAAATCAAGTTGAATAATACTAAAAATGTATTACAAAGAACTAAAAATGATATTATCATTATTTACATTGAACTTCTACCAAGAAATTCCAATCAACAACATCCATACATAAGGGTTGACGTTAAAATACCATTATGTACTGCCATAGATGGTTTAGTGAGTATATTTTTGAATAAATATAACTACACTTAGTATTACAACACTTTATTTCACTTCACACAGCCATGTTTCGGTTATAACATAACCTTTAGGTAATCATCAATGTACCTACACAAGTTTAGCATTGATAAGGTTCTGGTAATATGAATCCACGACACAAATTGAAGGCGAATCTTCTTCTTATTCTTCTTTCGCCTAGCCATTTCCCGTTATTTGGCGGACCCGGACTTAGGAGAGTCCGGGTCCGCCAAGTTTCACGATCCAGGGTCATCAGTGAAGGCGAATATAGAATAAAATATATTTATATTGGCAATGATGACGGTTTTTTTATGCTCCTGTTGAAGCCAGAGCGGGTCATGGATGCTACAAGAGTGGATTCCTACTTCACGGCATCTGTTAGTAGTCAGGCCTCCAGACATGGCCGGCCAGATTCCTAAATCTGCCTGGTGAGAAGAGAGACCGCTGAGGGACCATCTCTAGCCTGTGAGTAGAGGGGGCAACTCTGTCGGAGACGAGTATTTTGTGTTAGTCCAGCCGCAGCCGTAGCGTCGGTTGCCCCAGCAATCCAAGCTGCTATGTTCAAATACAGTTCCCAAAATTAAATGCTTATTTGTGAACACAAAGTTAATGCTATAAAATCAAATTACGATATCAAAATGTCATTTTGCAAGTAACGATGGACGAAGAGTACCTCAAGCCTTTTATTATACAAATTTCGGTATATTTGGTATTAAGTAGGTATCCAGTTAATGAGTTGTTCTCGCGATAGCAACTAAAACAACGCGAAGTTGTATAATCCGTTGGAGTCCACAATTATTTACGACACGCATGCGTGAAACAGTCTTAGCGGACAAGAAAATCACAAACTAGACGCTCTCCTAATAATGGATTACCGTGTGTGTACTTCTCCTATAGTATAGCTGAATATTTATTATAATATTTATCATCGCCGTCTTCAGCGTTACATCCCTCCGCAGGGTTTCAACCGCAATACAACACTGATTGTGAAGCCACCAGATCCCCCATGCAGTGAATAGCCCTAGCCAACGTAATCAGATAATTGTAATAAACTTGACTACGCTGACATTCTAATCCTGTCAGTCCGAGGATACTTCCACTTTTGTCTTTATTTCTGCTGGCATCGACCGACTGGTGACTGCAAACTGATAGACCAGGGGCGGTAAACATGATTCTCTACAAAAATAATCCTAAAATAATGATGTAAAATTTACTGAATTTAAATATTGGTATTACAACTATTCAAGAGGATATTCGTATTCGTATTCGATAGAATGAATTTGAAGTCTTTAAATAATGTTATTATATTCTATAAGACAATTAATTTTAAATTATACACTTTAAGATGATTGTTCCGTAAATTTGTAATTTATACCTAGGTACATTGAGATTACACAGAGAGAGTGCTAGGAATGCCTTCCTAGAACGGGTAACCCCAGTTGTGAGGTATTGAAACCAAGTAACATATAATATTATAGGTAGGTACTTGGTAATTGATGGTACATACGAGTATACCCATGTTTAGTGACTGTGGAACCCGAAAATACGTTTAGGGATCACGTTTGGAAAGTGTCCAGGTCTCCGCTCCTTTAATACTCATACCAACATCATTCCGCTTCTCCGGAGGGGTAGGCAGAGAGGATGGACCGCCATACCTTTACCAGAAGTCCTGACATACCTTTCTAGCTTCCTCTACATTCATACATCTAAACATGCACGCTCGTCGATTTTTCCCATTTCGAATGTGGCCGCCATTCAGTATTTGATTAATTGTTGGTCTTGGCATGCATTCCTTGGGCTTCCACGGCTTCTCTTTCCACTCGCACTGCTGGTATACAACATTTTAACCATTCTTCTCTAGTTCATTCGCTCCATATGTGCAAACCATCTCAGGGATTATTTTTTTATTTCACTTATGATGCAATCATCTGCCTTACATTTCTTCCTTATTTCGTCGTTCGGTATTCTATCATATATCATTTTCCTACAAATTCTTCTCGGTGAGCTCATTTCTACGGCGTTTATCCTACCTTCATCATTTTTTGCCAGTCCCAGGCTTCACTTCCATACATAAGAGTTGGCACTAGAACTACATTATGTACTGCCATCTTTGCTTCAGTTGATATAGGGTGTCCCAAAATTTAAGTAAGATTTTAATTTGCCGCCTTTTGTGCAGTAAATTGTTGGCAACAACGAAAAAACCAGTTTAGGGTTATAGTACAAATGGAGCGTTACACGACACAACAACGTGTTTTCATAATTGAACAATATCTCAAAATTAATGAAATTTTGGTGTCCGCAACAATGTTTTAAGTTAAAGAGACTAAGTTAAAGAGACTAATTGGAAATTCAGGGAGACTGGATCAGTCGGAGACGCTAAACGCACTGGTCGTCCAAAAACAAGCCGTTCAAATGTCGAAGAAGTGTGAGAGTGTTGGTGAAAATCCGTTTGTCTGTACTCTCTCGTTTCGGTGATCAGAATTGGCCCCCTAGATCGTGTGATTTAACACCATTCGATTGCTTTTTATAGGGTTATTTGAAATCAAAGGTCTATGTCAACAAGCCCACAACCATCCGTGCATTACAGGAGGAAATTTAACGCTGCATCAACGAAATTCAGCCACATTTATGCAAAATGGTCATGAAAATTATCGACAAAAGAGTGCATATGTGCCAGCAAAGCCGTGGAGGCCATTTGCCCGATGCGTTATTTCATAAATAACCCTATACTATGTACTTTATGATTCAATAAATAAAAATATCTAAAGACTAACCACTGTGTTATCTACAATATTTTATTCAAATCTTGCTTTAATTTTGGGACACCCTATAATATATTCTTATTTGCAGTGATGACTTTGAGAGCGCCATTCATTTTGTTCCCAGCACCAGCCTTTCTTTCGATATCTTTCTCCTTTTCTCCATCTCTTGTAAACATGCTTCACAGATAAATAAATTCGGTAACTGGTTCCAGTTTCTAAACATTCTCACATATGGCACAAATACTAATAATAGATGATCCACTCAGCTCCAGGAGAAGAATCGGACTCTGTTCTTGGCAACACGAAGTACCGCAAAGTATTGGATTGCGTGTCAAAGGTCGGCCGGCCTTGAGAATGACAATTTGTTACTGATTATAATTATATCTTCTGACTCTTGAGTTTCTGTTGGTAATACTACTATAGAGAAAAATATATAGGTAGACCAAGCAACCTATATCGTCGTCGTACCAATAATAATGCGGGTGGTTAGGATCTATCCGCCTGGGCGATGTTTTTAAATAACTTTGAAGCCAGTCGATATCATAACTTTTCGATATTATTCGACTATTAAGTTTGCCCTCCCGACATGACATGTCCCTCTACACTCTACACTCTACAGTCTACACTTGCACCACGGGATAGATAGCCCCCGACGTCGAATGTAAACTAATTAATGACTGGCAAACCAAAATAGAGGCCAAACAAAATCGGCCTGGAACATAAAACGCAACCTGTAATATACTATAATTGTCGTTTTTGAGTGTCCATTAGTTTTGAATTTTCAAGTGATCAACTTACCAACGGCAACGCCCCCTCGGGGAGGCGCGCTCCAGGAGCTGCAGCCCCTGCTGACGGGGAGAGCGAGGAGGGCCAGGAGCGCTGCCGCCCGCATCACTGTCTGTATATGTCTATACGAGCGGTATTCTACTATTGTATATATCGCAAATGACGAGTTCCCTTCGCGGCGCACGCAAACCTCTGTACTGCGGCCACAGACGGCCCCGTGAACATCATTACGACTTATGACCATCTATCTACCTCTACTGACAATCATCAATCAATTTTCTTCATTTTCATTGCGTGGCATTACAGGTGCTTCAATCCATTGCAATCCATGCAACCGCACAATTACATAATAATAATTATTTTATTCAAAATAACATTTTATTTAACAAATTAAGACAAAGGTACAGATACAGACTACGCATTAAAGAGAATAATCACAACATACACATTATTGCATCCCTGAGGCAACTCACACTATCACGAAATATGTCGACCTCAGAGGCGCCCCTAATAAGCAATTAGATTGCACTGTTGGTTCTGGAGCGTGGTAAATAAAACAATATGTGCTTTCTTCGACGAAGGTAATTGTCAGGGACAAATTGACCTACATCACTCAGGACGTCCGAGTTAGAAGTGAACTCCCAAGTGGATATTCCTCCTTCTCCCCAATGATTGGTACCTATATCTAGCATACCTACCAAGAACCGCGCTCCCTGAGGTAAAGAAAGCGAAAAAAATCTGCACCCACCCCACCATCAAAGAATATTGGATCTCATGCGGTGACCACATAATGGAAGTTGATTCCAGCCGACTCCTTACCAGGGAATTATACAGCATCCGAAGTACCCGAGTGTTCGAAAATATCCAACAGAACAACGAGATCTCTGGATGTAGTAACTCTTTCAAGCTGTACCCCATCCATATGATAGCGAAAGTATAATATATTATAATATTTTCGATGCTCGCGTGTATGATAAAGCAAAGCACTTGGAGGCGTTGAAGAATAATTTGTTATATTTATTCCAATGGGTTA
>JAHDVF020001384.1:347500-468022 GCA_022606425.2 Lepidostoma basale | reverse complement strand
CTAGAAGAAGAAGAAAAATAAACATATATTATTATAATATTTCAAATCTGTTTAAAAAGCATATGTTGGAACCACATTTTAAAATCATTTATATTTATTTTCTAACTAACTAACTAACCATCACGCCGTCTCCCCGAAGGGGTAGCCAGAAAGAATGGACTGCCACAATTTTCTTTCTTGCCATATTTTCCTCGCTTCCTCAACATTCATACATCGTGTCATGCACGCGCGTCGATTTCTCTGACTCCTCACATGGCCGACATTCAATATTTGATTTATTTGATCGTGCCACGTTTTCCTCGGTCTTCCTCTATTTCTAGTTCCATTTACATCGTTATCATATATTTTTTTTACCATTCATTCTTTCCATATGTCCAAACCATCTTAATGATTCTTTCATTATTTTGTTCATAACACCATCATTCGCACCGCATTCACTTCTTATATTTTTATTCGACACTCTACCATACACAGAGTATCCACACATTCGTCTAAGAGATCTCATTTCTACTGCATTTATTCTACTTTCATCCTTCTTTTGCCAGTTCCATGCTTCGCTTCCATACATAAGGGTCGGTAGAAGAACACCATTGTGCACTGCCATTCTAGCTTTTTTGGATAGGTTTTTGTTTGCGATGAGAACTTTAAGTGCACCATTTCTTTTCTTTAAGTATAAATTCTTCTTTCTCTTTTTAAAAGCCGTCTGTCGTCCACTGCTGAATGTAGGCCTCTCCTAAAGGACTCCACTACCCCCTTTCTACTGCCATTCTCATTCATACAGGTCCAGCAATTCTTTTATATATCCATGGTCCAGCCCACAAGGGGACATTCAACTTTATGGAATCCTGTACGCTCCAGAACCCGTCTTCCTCATTAGCTGTCGGCCAACCCGTCGCCACTTCAGCCCGCCTATCCTCAGAACCACCTCAATCATCTTGGTTCGTTGTCAAATATATTAATTTCTGATTCTGTCCCTCATGGTAATTCCAAACTACCATTGGAACTTGTAAACTAGACCCATGTTCAGCGCCAGGTATGAATAAGTCCAAAAAAACGTGATCTATTTGAAATGTAATTTCTTTTAACTGGTCGATGATAAATGAAATTTTTTTTCTTCATCTTGATACAGGAACTGCTGCCTGTTTCTCAAAAGGAATAAGCAACTTGCGAAGACGATTACCAGCTGTCTATCCATATTTTTAATGGTCTTCCCGGGGGTCGTTTACCTTGCAGTTGACCATGCAACAATGTGAGGGAGTCTAGATATTTCCCAGATTAGAGTGTGAACAAAAACCAAAAAAAAATCAAGCTGTCTTTGATGTGGTAGAATTCAAGTGACAATTCTTATTTCTTCTTTTTATCCTGTCACACCTCCGTGGTGCATAGGACCTCAAGGAACTTTCTCCGCCCGACTCTATCGCATGTCTGATGCCTAACATCATCCCAAGTGAGGCCTGATGCTTTAAACTCGTCCTGCAGGGCTCTTCTCCAGGTAGCTCTAGGTTTGCCTCGCTTCCTCTTTTCCCCCTTAGGGGGCCAGTCGAGTGCGCCCTGAGCGATGCAGGCTGGGTTCCGTCTCAGAGTGTGACCGATCCACTGCCATTTGCATCTAGCGACTTGTTCTTTAATTGGCTTTTCGCCTGACATGGTTCAGAGAACGGCATTTGATACTGTTTGGAGCCAATAAATCTTGAATATTGAGTAACAATAAAAACAGTAAAAAAGTGTGCAACATAACGATGTCAGACTTGTGCAAACCAATCCCTGATTGAAACATAAAAACAATCCATTATTCCTACGTCTGCACAACCAATGTCTTCCTCGTTGCCACCCTCACCTAAAGATATTTTCATCGTCACTTAAAAAATATATATCTGAAGCATATAGTTAGAATATGGTATATTTACCTTGATAGCCTCAATAGTCTTGCTTCCATCAATGCTGAACCCGTACTCGGAGTAATGCATGACACTTCCGTAGTCGTATTCCACGTCGAAGTTGGTCACAACAGTATTGGTGTATTTGTTGAAGTTGTTCTCGGTTCCTGAAAGACAAAAAAGTTTAATAAATAATACATTATGTTGGCTTAGGCGATACGAGGCGAGATACTCGCTCATGTTAGAGAGGGTTCAGAAAAGATTTTTGAGATATCTCTACATGAGAGAGTTTGGTGGCTATCCGTGGGTTTATTCCACTGCATTCCTCTTAGGTATTCTGCGGACCAATAGTCTACAGATCATCATCATCATCGGCTGTCCCTCGTGTCTGAGGAAGACTGTCCTTCACGGTTGTGGGTTCGCATGTGACTAAAGAGCTCGATCTTGGACCCACACATTCTGGGGCATCTGGGGCAGAGGAAGGCGACTGTAGTGGAGTCGTCACCATCTCGTCGTCTTTGCGCTGTGCTTCAAAGTCCTGCTTGTCTTTATGTACTGTAGTTCTCCACCATGGTCTGTCATCTGCAGTTTTTTCCAGCAATCACAGTCGATGTTAGTCTTCTGTAGGTTTCCTTTAAGGGAGTCCTTGAAGAGTCTTTCTCTGATCACCGTGTGAACTTCCCTTGGGTCAGTTGAGAGTACATAATCTTCCTTGGGAGTCTTGTCTCAGGCATTCTGATGACGTGACCAGCCCAGCGCAGTTATCTCTGAATAATGACAGCCTCAATACTCGTCATATTGACCTCAGCAAGTATGCTGTCATTTGTCCGTTTGTATTGCCATTTCACATTTAGGATCCTTCGTAGACAGCGCTGGTGGTATCATCTAGGACTTTTATGTGTCTTCTGTATAGGTCCATAGTCTTCAGATATGGAGGGATGCGTTCACACTTTCCGATTTCTTTAGACTTTCAGGGGATTCTTTGAGAATTCCGTCATCTTGGAGAATATCCATCTTTATGTTCTGTTTGGCTATCTTGGTTTGATGCCGGTGTGGAGTGCAATCAAACTACTGAACATGATTGCTTCGGAGATCGAGATTCATATTAGTGAAAGTACGTTCAGAAGACAAATACTCTTAGAGAGTATCTTGTATTCTTAAAGTCGTACCATTTCTTATGAGTTCCTGGTATTATATAATTATGTTTTACCATTAGGTTTTACCTATTCTCAATAGATGCCTTAAACTCTAATATTTGTTTGTAAAATATCCTTGAAAAAATAACTGATTTGATTTAATTTGATTATATGACCAATAATGAAAACATCTTTTGGTATTAAAGAATGTACTTCGAAAAAGATATTTATTTTTAAATTAACAAAATTAGTACTTATATTTAAATTACATTTTGAATGTATACAAATACTTGCAGACGAATACTGGATTTTACCCGTTGCGGGTTATCATTTTTAAGGGTTAATTGTATCTCAATAGAGACGAAGATGCATATTGGAAACAGAATATGGTGGTCGAGGCGTTTACAGGACTTATGACCTGTCATTCGTTGGGTTAAGCGCACGCTTTATGTTATACAACATTCCACCTTTTCTTATGACCACCACGCCTGACAATTTTTTGGAAGATGTATATATGCTACAATGTAACACCACACTTCACATTTTTTTAGTTCAATCTACACAAGCGCCATCTATTAAGATTGAATTAAGCTCTTATATATTTAAATTGTTTATCTCTTCTTACCAGCTTGGATCTTCTCCCAGATGATCCTGACGAAGTCATCTCGGTTCCACGTGCTCTGCATATGGTAGAACCCGAGAGCGTGGAGGAACTCGTGGACGATGGTTCCATGACGGAAGCAGCCAGTTCCAGGGGTGTTGTACTGGAGATTGAGGGTCTGGGATCCTCCAACCATTCCGACGCTGGAGTAGCATCCGGATGCACTACCCTGGAATAACAATCATGTAAGAACTTCTAATTGTATCTTAAGCAATCGGAATAATAGACTTTATCCTTGAGATGTTGAAACGCGTTAAATATACAGTGGAACCTCTTATATCATAGACTAATCAGGGGATTCTTTGAGAATATCTTCTATGTTCGCCACACTTTGTGTTGTGTCGACGCGACAACACGTTTCGTGAAAAATGTCAATCCAATCTCCCGCCAAGTGCGAAATACGCGGCGCCGGGCAAGAGTTTTTTAGGCGCTGCAAACCCCATGGATATGAATATCTTCGCTCCATCGTTACTGGAGATGAAACTTGGGTTGCACACTACACGCCTGAAACCAAAAGGCAGTCTCAACCGTGGCGTCACACCTCTTCACCCTCCGCCAAAATGTTCAAAACCACAATTTCAGCCAAGAAAATCATGGCATACGTGTTTTGGGACTGTCAAGGCATAATTTTAATAGAATATATACAATTTAAAAAAAGTTAAAATTACATATCAGACATGTTTCGGACAACCGGTCCTTCCTCAGTGATATTATAAAGATAAATATTTAAACTATTATAAAATTGTTTACAAATATGATCAGTTTTGACAGATGTTATAAAGATTTATCTTGGAACGCTTTTGTTATAACAAATATTATGTATCAATTTAAATTTTAAAATAATAATTAAAAGTTCATATTGGGGTTCAGGTTATTACTTACAACAGAGATCTACGTTAAGACGTTGAATTTATTTGATTTTTTTATAATATTTTCTTTATTAATTTCTAAAATTTCGAGATTGCTCAAAGTATTATTTCTATTGCTTCTCATGCAAAATTTCACCGCCATTGTTTTTATTAAACGAATTCTTTGAGAATTCCGTCATCTTGAAGGCTATCCATCTTTATGCTCCGGTTAGTTATTTTCGACAGTGTCAGCACGGACTGTTTTATCCCCCAGTACGCAGAACTATCCTGCCTCTGGTGATGCCGGTAGGGAGATGGAAAAACAAGGATGAAAGTAGAATAAATTCATTCATTCTGCCTACCCCTTGGGGAGACGGCGTGATGGTTAGTTAGATCTTCTTCTTATTATTCTTCTTCAGCCTATTCCCGTCCACTCCTGGACAAAGGCCTCCTCCATTCGCTTCCATGTCACTCTGTCCAGTGCAGACTGCATCAAGGTTATTCCGACGTGTCTGTTCAGATCATCCTTCCACCGTAGTTGCGGTCGCCCTGCACTTTTCTTCGCCGTCCACGGTCTCCAAGTCAGCAGTCTTCTTGTCAACTTTTTATCTGAGCTTCTGGTTACGTGACCTGCCCATTGCCATTTTAGAGTCGCCACCCGCTGGATGATGTCAGTGACCTTTGTTTTTTCTCTCACCGTATCGTTTCTGACTATGTCTCTTAGGCTAACATGGCTCTTTCCATGGCTCTTTGGGTCACTCGTAGTTTCTCGGTACTTTGTTTGGACAATGTAACAGTTTCAAGATCATAAGTACCAACTGGCAGAACGCAGGCTTCATAGACTTTTCGTTTCAGGTTGATCGGTATTGTCCGGTTTTTAAGGTACCATGTTTCCTAAAGCTGTACAGCTTAGTCCAATTCTAATTTTTAGCTCTGCCGTTTGACAATCTCGTCCTAATCGAATATTGTGTCGCAGATATGTATATTCTTGGACATTCTCAATTTTGTTGCCGTCCACGTTTAGTTTAGTTAGTTAATTTATGGGAGAGTATAGAATTAGTTGCCTAGTAATCTTGAATACCGAATATCTCCGGGTTTATTGACTTTTAACATAATAAAAAAAACAAATGACAGATTCGTATACTTACGATAACATTAACATAATTGGGATTGGCAGTAGTCCGTCTGACGAAGGTCAGGCATGAAAGCTTAGCCAGATCAGCAAGACCAGCTTCGATAGCAGCAGCCTGAGCCGTAGCTAAAAACAAAAGAAAACCTTTATTTAAAAAACGAATCCATTCGAAAATCAAACAGTTATTTCAATTAGGAAGTCAAAGTCTTCATAACAAAAACTACATCAATAGAAGGAAAAAAAACATCTTTATACACTTTTTTGCGTTTACGTATTTCTGTTTTCTGTGTTTTTATATGATGTATAGAAGTGTAGCTTGAAATTGGCAAAAAATGATGAAATTAAGATAAATACCGTTGAAAAGAGATCACTAAGAAGAATGTGTGGGAAAACGATAAATGATGTAACACAAATCTATATACTCGTATATAAAAATGAATGTTTGTGTGTCTGTCCATGCTTTTCTCAAAAATTACTGAACCGATTTCGCTGAAAATTGTACGGTTTGATTTTATCCGTCCCAGAAAGGTTTTGAGAGTAGTTTGAATGAAATCCAATCCTCCTCTTCTTTTGAAAAAAATGATTGCTTTGAAATTTTGTTAATTACCGATTGCTTCGAAATTATGATACAATGTTGCATTAGAATACGCGGGTGTTTTTACATACTTTTATTTTTCTTCTTCTTCTTCTTCTTTTGGAAAAACACGATAGCTTTGATATTTTGTTATTTACCGACGGCTTAGAAATTTTGACACAATGTTGCAATATAATGTTTTTATATACTCTTCTTCTTCTTCATTTGGAAAAAAACCGACTGCTTTAAAATATTGTCATTAACCGATTGATTGTAAAAATCAACCCATAGAACAGGTCAGGACCTTTAAGTATCTAGGCACAGACCTGGTGGAAGGAGCTGATCTGCGGGAAGAAATACAAGCCCAAGTTAACAAGGCAGCTGCATTATCTGGCCCTCTAAAATCCACAATATGGAAAAACAAAGACATGGCCATTAAAAGTTAGATGAGAATCTATAAAGCATGCGTAAGACCAATTATAACATATGGCGTTGAAGCAAGGGCAGACACCGTTTGAGGACTTCTGAGATGAAGACACCGAGGACGATAGCAGGCAAGACACTGAGAGATCGAGTGAGGAACTCCAGAATTACAGAGGTATGTAAGGTTGAGGATATTATAAGATGGAACAGACAGCGAAAAGGGGACTGGTACGGTCATGTCCAAAGAATGGACACCACCAGACTCCCCTATATTGACTCTTCTATTGTCTCTTCGAGCGGTGCATGACCATCACCGTGGTGATGGCCATGGTACGCTGGAGGATTGATCTGATCCCAAGTACTTATCCACACCTCCTCGACTTTGGTCTCCCCTGGAAACTATGCGAAATGTTAGAGATCGAGTGTGAATAACCTCGGTGGATAATATTGATGCATAGGCTAAGGTGGAAGGACACCTCGCCAACCCGTCTGGCAAGCGTGGCGTTGTAATGCCAACCACCCCCCGTATGACATGTCATACATGGAGAAGTATGGGGGAGGCGTATGTCGAGCAGTGGACGACAACGGCTGTTAAAGAAGAAGAAGAAGAATCAGCCTAACGAGACTCGTGGAAGACCTCTTAAAAGATGGAAGGACAGCTGGGAGTCTACCTAACAGGAGGAGCAACACTGTAGAGAACAGACCACATAGGTCTACAACAAGGAAAAATAAGAATAAGAGTTAATAAGTTAGTTAGTAGTTTATAAACTCACAGAAAGCAGAGCTCAGGGTGTAATAAAGGATCTTGTTGGTCCAGAGTCGGTTTGTATTCAAGATGGCGTTCCTATTGCCAGAGTAGTCGCTCACAAAGGCGTCGATCTGTTCTGGAGTCAGGACGATGTCTCCTTCGAACTTTCCGCTACGTTCCCATTCATTCTGGAGCTCGGCTAGCTCAGGCACCACGGGTTCTGGAACAACATTATTCAATTATTTTTTTATTCAAACAAAGCATTATAATTATAATAATAATAGTAAATTCGCCTTGGATTCGTATTAATAAAAAATAAAAAAAATTATAATTTCTTCTATGTTCGCTAAACTTTGTGTTGTAGATGTTTTATTTGTCTTTTTCTTTTTTATAAACTTTGTATATACAACATTCACTTAAAAAAAAATTAAAATTACATATCAGACATGTTTCGGACAACCGGTCTTTCTTCAGTGATACATATTATAAAGATACATATTTAAAATATTAAAAAATTGTTTACAAATGTGATCAATTTTGACAGATGTTGTAAATATTTATTTTGGAACGTTTATGCTTTTGTTATAACAAATATTAAGAATTCATTCAAATTTTATAATAATTTAAAGTTATAATTGAATTAAATTTATTTGATTATTTATAATATTTTATTTATTTTGAATTGCTTTTTTTATTTCTATAATTTCTATAACATCTGTTAAAACTGATCATATTTGTAAACAATTTTATAATATTTTAAATATGTTTCTTTATAATATGTATCACTGAAGAAGAACTGGTTGTCCAAAACATGTCTGATATGCATTTTTATTTTTTTTAAAGTTAGTGTTGTATATATTATACAAAGTATATAAAATTATTTTTTTTCTCGATATTTTTTTTCTTTTCGATTGGCGATTTTCTCAGCAATCACGTCATGATTTATGTTACACAATAATGATATTATAATGATAAGATAACTTCAATAATATTTATAAAATAAATATTTATATACGCATTGATTTATAGGCATACGTACAATATATTAATAGAATGTACTGATATATAGGAGTACATGATGTTTTTAGCGATTATATCTGTAAGTCGGTTGAAACAATGATAAAAGATAACATATTGGCAATTTTATTTGGATTTACCTATTAGCAATGATCTATTTATTATAATAAACAATTCAGAATTTATGACTTGCTAAGTTTTATCTTATTTGAATCAAAAGGCGATTGATGGATTGCGTTAAATCGATATCAAACAATACATTGATTAGGAGTTAATTAAGGTAAAAATATTTACTCCAATCATTTTGTAACAAGTTTATCAATTTAAAACTGTTGATGAAATTACTTTGTTTTAATGTATCACAAATGTATTTTATTTTACGCGACAGCTGTTTCATCAACCAATGTTGACATCATCAGGTGTTACAATAATATAGTTAGTTAGAAAGTTTCAATCCTGGGATTGGTTTGCAGCAATTTCTTCTATTCTTCCCTTCCATTCTTCCCTGTCTTGTGCGGCTCTTTTGAAATGTGCATATGATGAGCAGCGCACGTCCACCAACAGGTCCTCCAGGTACTCTCGGCGTGGGCGTCCCCTAGAGTTTGTCCCCTCGGCCATACCCTCCATTATGGCATGCAAGAGACCTTCTTGACGTATTACATGGCCGATCCATCTTGCACGCCTTTCGGACAAGGTCCTGAGCAGGTGCCTTCCTCCTTCGAATGAACAATAATATATCAAATGTCAAATTTTCGTGATTTTTCGATGATGTGTATTTGTTCCTATGTCAATATGAATAATTTCTTTGATATAATTTTGAGGTTCTTGCTGAAATTGAGTTAGGTTCCTTAATATTTTAATTAAAATAACGGTTAGTTACTATTTATAGGAAAAAATATTAAAATAATAATAAAACAGTAATTAGAAGGAACATAGTATAGAGTCAAAAACGATGAAACATAATAAATTAAAAAAGATAAACAATTACAGGAAGTACATAGATTACATTAATAGGAAAGGTGTCAAAAGTTAAAGTGTGACAGTCCATTCTTTCTGCCTACCCTTTCAGGGAGATGGCGTGATGGTTAGTTAGTTAGTTAGTAGACAAAAGTTAAAGGAATTTTTTTTTTTTTTTTTGCTAGATTGTACAGGGGAAAAGTGTTTAATGTACTATATACTAATGGGGAATAAGAAGGATACATGGATAGGACGGGAAAAAAATTTAAACTAAATATTTAGAACATTCAGTTTACATTTTTTGGCCTTCAAAATTATATCAAAAAAAAATATTCGAATGGACATAGGAACAAATACACATAAAGATTCGAAAAATCACGAAAATTTGACATTTGATATATTATTGTAACACCTGGTGATGTCAAAATAGGTTGATGAAACAGCTGTCGCTAAAATATTATATTATATAATACAATATTTTAGCGACAGCTGTTAATATAATACAATTGTGATACAAAAAACAAAGTTTATTCATTAACAGTTTAAAATGTTAAGGTATCGTAGTGTTTCGGCCAAAACAATGGACTATTTAAGTTTATCAATGTTACACAATCATCTTATTCTTCTTCTCCTTAGAGACTCTCTTGGGAGGTTGACTCCCAACTATCTCTCCATCTCTTCGGCGGTCTTCCGGGGTGACGGCAGTCGGCAGGAATCTGATGCGCCACAGCGTGTGGGATTCTGGTGGGATCCATCCTCTGCACGTGCGCATTCCAGTATCTTCTGCGTTGTCTGCCCCATCTCACGACATCCTCCACCTTGCAGATCTTGCGGATGCCGTATTCCTCACCCTATCTTGAATAGTCCTTCCTGCTATCATCGTCTTCATCTCTGCCACCCGTACTTTAGCCTTCGTTCTTGTGGTATCCGCTCTGGTCTCAATGCAAGATGTCAAGCCTTACGCAGGTTTTATATATTCTGACCTTACTGTCAGTTCTCAATGACTTGTTTTTCCATATTATATCCTTGAGACATATTATTAATACACATAATTTTGATGCTTTTGGATGATTAAAAACAGAGTTTTTTCCACTGTTCTATTTATACAACTACCGACCGTAGGACGCCCATGAATGCTATAAATTGGACGCAACGCACGGAACGTTTGGCGAACATAGTACAGATTTTTATATTAAATTCTAACAATTTAAGTACCATAATAAAATGTCAAGACTTGATAAGTATTCTCGTCAAATTTGACAGATTTCGCTTTATTAAAATGACAGCTATACGCTGTTAAAGTTCGAGCGTCCTTATTGAAAAACACTTAAAAATTATAAAGTACTTACCCCGGTGTTCACCAACTACCGATTGAGTCAGGTACTCCCTGAAGGCTTTAGCACTGACGGGGTATCTCTGGACCCCGGCACTCACACACGCCACTCCCACGAGCAAGAGAACAATCTTTGACCCAATCATTGTGAATTCTAAAAGAGAAAAATATATATTATACTCGTATACTCGTACTTCTAATATCTCGCCTTCTTAAAGCCATCAATCTTAGACAAAAACAAGTATAATTAATGAATAAGAATGACAACTTATTTAAAAAGATGATTTACAAGATGACTTCATCATGGATAAAATTAAAAAAGGATCCCTGAGTTGGTTTGGTCCTATGGAACGAATGGATGAGAGTAGAATGGTTAAAAAGTTGTACACAAGCAGCGTGAGTGGAAAAAGAAGCCGATGATGACCGAGGAAAACATAGCATGACCAAATTAATCAATTACGAAAAGGCGGTCACATTCGAAGTCGGAATAATCGACATGCGTGCATGGTACGATGTATGAATGAAGAGGTATGCCAGGACAGAGAATTGTGGCGATCCATCCTCTCTGCCTACCCCTCCGGGGAAATGGCGTGATGGTTAGTTAGTTAGTTAGTTAAAACTAACTGATTAATCATCATGCCGTCTCTCCGAAGGGGTAGGCAGATAAAGTGAACTGCTACATGTTTCTTTCCTGAAATACTCCTCTCGCTTCCTCGTGTCATGCACGCACGTCGATATCTCGGTCTCCTCGTTCAATATTTGATTTATTTGATCGTGCCACGTTTTACTCGACTTTCATTAATTCTTTCCAAACCATTTTAATTACCGTTTCATTACTTTGTTCATAACACCATCATTCGCACCGCATTCACTTCTTATATTTTCATTCGACACTCTATCATACAAATGTCTGTTTCATACTATTTTAATTATTATAAACTGTTAAATTGATACACTTTGTTTTATGTATCACAATTGTATTTTACGCCACAGCTGTTTCGTCAACCTATGTTGACATTATCAGGTTTTACAATAATATATCAAATATTCGTAATTTTTCGAACCTTTGTGTGTATTTGTTCCAATGTCTATTTGAATAATTTCTTTGATATAATTTTGAAATTCTTGCTGGAGTTGAATTAGGTAGCCATACTACGCAGTGGCGGTACTTCCATACAAGCCGAAAAGCTGGGCTTGCCTTAAAAAATCTATAATAAAACGATGTGTTTTGCGCGTTTGAGTTGTCTACGAATAAAATCATATTTTGAATTTTCGCGCGAGTTAAAACGATTTAATTCGTTGCGTTGCCAATGACTCTACTGACCTGCGCAGAAATGACCTAAGTGTATGTTTTGTTCTACTCATACGCGCCGTACTTTATTTCACTCAAACGTACCGTAGATGAGATGCCCGCGAAATCGCCTACGTCCACATGTTTTGTTTCGTGTTTTCGATGGGCTTTATATTGGGCTTACAAAATGTAAAAGGGTCTTTTTCGCACTTACGTATTTTTGGATTGTAATCATACAGCTAGGTATATACAATTTTTTGTATGGATTTAAAGCCGGGCTTTATCACTCTGAAGTATGTTACTATTCGATGTGTCACGAACGTCATTTCTATTGTCAAAATGTTATCTGTCATTTATGTTACGTGCAGAAATGTTATGAAAATAAAGATTATGTCATTTCATTACGAAAATTTATTTATAATTCATGTTTTGGTGTTAACAATCTATTATTATTGTCTATTTACAGCTTATTTCTTATTAATTTTATTTATAACACAAAAAAGTCGGACGGGCTTGCCGTACTGGTTGACCCTAGGCACGCCGCTGATACTACGATACTTAAAATACACACTTTTTCCGATTTAATTACATTTTCAAACATCAACATTCTCAAAAAGTGTATAATAAAAAAAAAATTATTACAACAATGTTATAAATTAAAAAAAATGGTTATGACTGAAAACACCTGCTTATTTCAAGGGAGTATCCAATCAACTTAAAGGTCATTGAAAAAATCAATTTCATTTCGCAATACTTATTATTTACATATAATAAAAATAAATTGGCGTATAAAAAATAGACTTTATCAAACGTAAGTCATATTAATATTATTTATCGGATAAGTCATATGTTCAGTGAATTTATCATTCTGTAATAAAAATAGTTAAGCGTATTGTACTTAGTCTATTTCAATATGTTATGAGAATTTTCTCTGGAACTCTAAAATCCACAATATGGAAAAACAATGACATGGCCTTTAAGAGTAAGATGAGAATCTATCATTATAGTCAGTTTTATTTTTTTGCGAATATACTTTTTTTAACAGTAGTTAATGTGGGTTACATAAATTATTGTAAAATAATGCGTGAGTAGTTGACAGATAACACAAATATAACGATAAGTGAACAGCGGACTTACCAACACAAAAAACCGAAAGACAATAAGCTAAAACACAGTGTAGGCCTCATTATATTGAGTAGCATAATCTTAATTTGTGCAAATGGTTTATAAGAATAGATAAAATTAATTAATCTATATACAGACGCGCATGATGAATTATTATCAGGTGCATTATGTAATCGGTCCTTGAGAAACGCTGACTTTTGGATATCGGACATTTATTTACAAATATAAAGGGCTTTTCATTAAGAGCGCTCAAACTTTAAAATAAAATAAAACAACCTATCTAAGTGATATTGCAACAATTATTTTTAAATTTTAAGGGACATTTAATGACATTATGTATGAGTAACTGTACACCAATATAATTAAAGCGAAATTGGAATCCCAAATAAGCCCCAGAGAAGAGCAACAGGGTTTTAGAACAAATTGATGTACCACAGGTGCAATATTCACAATCAGACAAATTAAGGAAGAGGCAATTGAATTCCAAACCACTGCCTATGTCTTCTTTGTGGACCTCACAAAAGCCTTTGATAGGATATAATTAAATGACATAATTAACATTCTGATCCAAAAGTCTATTCCTCAAGAAATTATTTACACAATCAGATATTTAAATATGAGATGGAACACCAGAAATAAATGCGATTGTGAACTTAGTAAAACAATCCTAGTACTGACAGGTATACGACAAGAAGACAGCCTAAGCCATTTCTGTTCAACCTGATAATGGACGAGACCCAATCGCTACAAATGGAATATAGCATGGGAGAGCAAATTGTCAATGTGGTATGTTATGCAGACGATGCTATAATCATAACTGAAATCAATAATGGCTTACAAAAAATGCTAGACATACATCGCAACTGTAAGAAATACAACATGTGTAAGAAAAGACAAAATGTATGACCTTTTCCAAAATACCCAAAACATGTAACCTGAACAGGTCATGACCTTCAAGTATCTAGGTGGAAGGAGCTGATCTGCGGGAAGAAATTCAAGCCCAAGTTAACAGCTGAAATCTCTGGTGCTCTAAAATCCACAATATGGAAAAACAAAGACATGGCCACTAAGAGTAATATGATAATCTATAAAGCATACGTAAGACCAATAATAACATATGGCGTCAAGACAAGTTTTGAGGACTTCCAAGATGAAGACACTGAGGACGATAGCAGGCAAGACACTGAGAGATCACGTGAGGAACACCAGAATAAGAGAGATATGTGAGGTCGAGGATATTATAAGATGGAGCGGACAGCGAAAAAGGGAATGGTACGGTCATGTTCAAAGAATGGACACCACCAAACTCCCCTATATTGCACTACATAATCAGCCTCACGGGACTCGTCCTCGTGGGAGACCTCCTTAAACATGGAAGACAGCTGGGAGTCTACCTCACAGGAGGAGCAACACTCTGGAGAACAAACCACATAGGTCTACAACAAGGAAGAATAAGAAGAAGCCTAATGGCCGCCGTGGCTTTGCTTCAGGTGGTGTATCCTGGTGGTTAACGGGTTTTTCAATAGAGACGATCGAACTTTGACAGCGTATAACGGCCATTTTATCAAATCAAATCAGTTTATTTCATCAACAGACATTACAAAATTTATTTTTAAGGCATCTATTGAGAACTGGTAAAATAATATATTATGTATAGTATACTACCAGAAACGCATGAGAGATGGTTCAATATTAGGAAGACAGGATAGGATTTTAGCAAAGCGATAGCTGTCGAATTTGACAAGAATACTTATTTCGTCTTGACATTTTCCCATGGAATGCACTGGATGGAAGCGTTTAAGATGTGGATATACCACAGAATGCGCTGTTTAATGACCTTTCTATGGAATTAAAACTATTACCTATGACAGGGATGGCGAACCTTTTTGAGCCTGAGTGCCAAAAAAACTTTTTTTTTCAATATAATAATATGTCGCGTGCCACATTCCATGGAAATAAAAATGCATCAAATGTTTGTGTAACTTCTAATTTTTAATATAAACAAAGCATTAATACATCGAAAAAAAAACAATTAAGTACTTATTAATGGCAAAATGGGAGATGCCTTATGGTGGCGATGAGGTTCGCAACCCATCACACCGCATGTTCCCGCGGAGCGAAAAGAGAAGGATGGAGTGCCGCATCAGTAAAACTGTGACAGTCCATTCTTTCTGCCTACCCTTTCGGGGAGACGACGTGATGGTTAGTTAGTTAGTTAGTTAGTTTAATGGCAAAATAAAAAAATAGACTTAAAAAAAATGTAGAACCCTCAAATCATCATTATTAGTGAGATTTTTGTGTTGGATGCTAGATTTCAATTTTTTATATCGGGTTCATAGCTGGTAGCTTTGAATAGAATACAAGCAGTAGTACTTTCGTCTGTAAGTCTACTTCTTATGTCTGATTTAATAAAGTTCATTGAAGAAAATAATGATTCACAGGAATAAGTCGACGACGGGAAGTATTAATCAATGCTTTATATTTATGCATGGCTGCTGTTCCCCCGGAAGACCGCCGAAGAGATGGAAGGTCTATAAGGACTATAAGGTCTATAAGGAAAAGAAGAAGAATAAGAATGTCGTCATATACTTCGTTTCCGCCGTTTGTGAAACTATTGATGAACGAAAAAATACACATGGCTATTTAATTTTTTTTTAAATTTTTTATACTATTTATTTCTAAAACTTTTTTGATTTTATTGCATCACTTTTATTTTTTTCTCTTCGCCACCCCTGACCTAAGACATATTTCTTGTTTCTTGAACAATAATATAAAACTACATATATATCATTAATTGCTTTTCAATTAATGCAGTAGAAATGAGATCTCTTAGACGAATGTGTGGATACTCTGTGTATGATAGAGTGTCGAATGAAAATATAAGAAGTGAATGCGGTGCGAATGATGGTGTCATGAACAAAACAATGAAAGGATCATTACGATGGTTTGGACATATCAACAATACGAATGAGAACGTCTGTTTTTTAGAAGTTTAATCATTATTTTTATTTTCGCTACATTTTAAATAAAAAAAATTGACAACGCTGTTAACTAACTAACTAACTAACCATCACGCCGTCTCCCCGAAGGGGTAGGCAGAAAGAATGGACTGCCACACTTTTCTTTCCTGACATATTTCTATCGCTTCCTCAACATTCATACATCGTGTCATGCACGCACGTCGATTTCTCTGACTCCTCACATGGCCGACATTCAATATTTAATTTATTTGATCGTGCCACGTTTTCCTCGGTCTTCCTCTATTTCTGGTTCCATTTACATCATTAACATATAATTTTTTTACCATTCTTTCTTCATTCATTCTTTCAATATGTCCAAACCAACTTAATGATCCTTTCATTATTTTGTTCATGACACCATCATTCGCACCGCATTTACTTCTTATATTTTCATTCGGCACTCTATCATACACAGAGTACCCACACATTCTTCTAAGAGATCTCATTTCAACTGCATTTATTCTACTTTCATCCTTCTTTTGCCAGTTCCATGCTTCGCTTCCATACATAAGGGTCGGTAGAAGAACAACGCTGTTGATATAATAATAATAATAAATTGAATAATTTATAGAGCGCCATTTTTATGAATAATCATCTCATGGGCGTTAAATCAGTCTCTGTCATTTTCGGACTCTGTCACTTCGGTGTGGCCTTAGACTAAATGATTGCTATTATATAATACGTGAATATAGAAAAGCAATTGACGGTTTATTACCCGAGCCCACACCACGAAATTAATTGTGATTTGCATGTCGTGACTTGAAAAATAATGTTTTCTCCAAATTAAAACTTAAGTATAAGGAAAACTTTTGTTTTATTTCAATTGATCTTGTGACACGTTTAAGAGGTTAGGGACAGTCAGAGATATGAAAAAAACTAGTACAGTAAAACCTCGATATAACGGACTAATCGGGGGAGGGGGTGTCGGTTAAAGCCGAAAGTTCGTTATATAAAAATAGGTTTAAAATAAATCAAAACCTTTTTTTTTTTTTAATATGTACACTAACTAACTAACTAACCATCACGCCGTTTCCCTGGAGGGGTAAGCAGAGAGGATGAATCGCCACATTGTTCTATCCTGACATAATTTTCGCGCCTCTTCTGCATTCACACATCGTAACATGCACGCTCATCGATTTTTCGCTCAGTAATTGGTTAATTTGGTCATGTTATGTCTATAAAGACCCCGCGAACCCCGGGCAATGTGACACATATAACTTAGTGCCATAGCAGATAGAGAGAAGACGAATGGCGAGCTTCCAGAGCCATAAAACTGGATACACCCAGCTAAGGGGAGGTAACCCCGACAGAAAATCCTCCAGAGAAGGCAAGGGGATACCACTCTGGCTATTTTCCCTAGGTCATCACTATGAAAGGGTGATAGAGACATGACAGGACACAGACAAAAGAAGAAGATGTCTTCCTTGGCCTTCTTTGACTTTTTTCCCGTTCACACTACTTTCATATATCTTTTAATATGTATATTAGAAGGTTCATTTTATTGCAGACATAGTGTATAGATGTCGCTATCCACATAAAAAATATTGTTAAAATTCTTACTGGAATCATTTTTAATCCAAGGTGGCCTTACGGTATTGATGGTGCGCCTACGTAGCGGCCACCAGTGGCCTTACGGTACTGAAGTGGTTAAAAAAATAAGCTTTCATCAGACTCTAGATTAACTATTAAAATAATAGATTTTCTTATTTAAATGATTTTAGATGAACCTGTACAGGATTGACTTTAGAGGAAGCAAGTAATAATGGTCATCACAAAGCACCAATTATGGAACAGGGTCCAACAAATATGGCGATAAATTAGGTTTTTTTTAAATTTGGGTCAAATCAAGTTAAAACAAAACAGAAAAATGTAAGCAAGTAGTTGAATTCGTGTATTTAGGTAGTATATTTACAAGAGATGGGCAAGTAGAGAGGGATATTGAAAGAAGGGTTGGGGCTGGCAACAAAGTGAATGGTGCACTTTAAGTTGTCATCGAAAACAAAAACCTATCCAAAATAGTAGAATGGCAGTGCACAATGGTGTTCTTCTACCGACCCTTATGTATGGATGCGAAGCATGGAACTGGCAAAAAAAGGATGAAAGTAGAATAAATGCAGTAGAAATGAGATCGCTTAGACGAATGTGTGGATACTCTGTGTATGATAGTGTCGAATGAAAATATAAGAAGTGAATGCGGTACGAATGATGGTGTCATGAACAAAATAATGAAAGGATCATTAAGATGGTTTGGACATATGGAAAGAATGAATGTAGAAAGAATGGTATTTTTTTTTATATATTAATGATGTGAATGGAACCAGAAATAGAGGAAGACCGAGGAAAACGTGGCACGATCAAATAAATCAAATATTGAATGTCGGCCATGTGAGGAGTCAGAGAAATCGACGCGCGTGCATGACACGATGTATGAATGTTGAGGAAGCGAGAGAAATATGTCAGGATAGAAAAGTGAGGCTGTCCATTCTTTCTGCCTACCCCTTCGGGGAGACGGCGTAATGGTTAGTTAGTTAGTAAAAAAATTATTGGTTGGTTTTATAAAATAATTTGAATTACTGACAAACATTTATAGATTTTAAAAAAACTTGTTTTTTTCATATCTCTGACTGCCCCTAACCCCTTAATACAATTGATAATGCCCAAACAAGGCTTGAGAGACGATTCCATCACGAGATCTTTCAAAATGAACTTTTTCCTTATTTTTAAATAATCCAAAATTAAGTACCGATAATTTACATAAGCTAATATAATAATTTTTCATGGCTTCCAGATGTACTATTTGAGATATTTATTATTGTTCTATATACAACACTTCTTCTTCTTCAAACTAACTAATTAACTAACCATCACGCCGTCTCCCCGAAAGGGTAGGCAGAAAGAATGGCCTGTCACACTTTAACCGATGCGGCACTCCATCCTTCTCTTTTCGCCCCGCGGGAGACGCGGTGTGATGGGTTGCGAACCTCATCGCCACCAATAGGCATCTCCCGCGCACACTTCGATCTTCTAACATCCACAAAATAAATCTAAAACAAAAAATATAAAATACAATGATATAAAATAAAATAACAAAATAAAAATAATTTAATACAAAATGTTATTTTTTAGATGGGGCACATTTGTCTATTTAATTTATGTTCCACGAATCCACCGTTTTTTTAAATTTAGCACATAATGTAATAACACATAATGTTTTTTCCGATGTTGCACATGTTGACATGGACGATCCGGACTTTTGTGTTTCTTTAATTTATGTTACACGTATCCACCGTTTTTAAATTAGCTGTTATATGATTTAATTAATGTTCCACGTATCCACTTTTTTTATTTGGCAGTAATTAGGCACTTAAAACCAACTAACACCAGCAAGAACTTTAAAAGAATATTGAAGAAATTATTCAAATTGTCATTGGAACAAATGAAAATTTTATTTTTACACCTGTCAAATTTTTTTATATAAACGAAAAAACTTGGATAATTTTGACATCAAAACAGTGCAAACGTATTACGTGTCACAATTAACTATTATAAAGTGCGGCAACAATCAAATTGACCAAAACAATTCACTTGTACACGTAATTTCTCCAAATTCACGGGAGCTCCACACCAAATTTTCAAAATCAGAATTCTTCATCTTTTTCTAAATCATATGACCGGTTTGTAATAGTGGAATGATAGCTTCCAGCTGTCTTTTCATCTTATCGTTGGCCTTCCTGTTATAATAGCTTGCTGATATGGTTTTCGGGTGTACCGATTATAACTAGGATTATTTTAGCAATATTTGAAAGATTAATAACAAAAAGCATTTAATATTTAAGTAAACGCAAAGTTTCTACAAGATTTATTATATTTTATTTATGCGACATATTTTGCTTTTTAAAATATTTTTGTCACATTTGAGCAAGGTGAAAGAACTAACTTACAAATCTATTAACTAATTTTAACTAACTAACTAACTAACCATCACGCCGTCTCCCCGAAGGGGTAGGCAGAAATAATGGACTACCACACTTTTTTTTCCTGACATATTTCTCTCGCTTCCTCAACATTCATACATCGTGTCATGCACGCGCGTCGATTTCTCTGACTCCTCACATGGCCGACATTCAATATTTGATTTATTTGATCGTGCCACGTTTTCCTCGGTCTTCCTCTATTTCTGGTTCCATTTACATCGTTAACATATAATTTTTTTACCATTCATTCTTTCCATATGTCCAATCCATCTTAATGATCCTTTCATTATTTTGTTCATAACACCATCATTCGCACCGCATTCACTTCTTATATTTGGATTCGACACTCTATCATTCACAGAGTATTCATCTAAGAGATCTCATTTCTACTGCATTTATTCTACTTTCATCCTTCTTTTGCCAGTTCCATGCTACACTTCCATACATAAGGGTCGGTAGAAGAACACCATTGTGCACTGCCATTCTAGCTTTTTTGGATAGGTTTTTGTTTGTGATGACAACTTTAAGCGCACCATTCACTTTGTTGCCTGCCCCAACCCTTCTTTCAATATCCCTCTCCACTCGCCCATCTCTTGTAAACATGCTACCTAAATACACGAAATCAACTACTAGTATTAATTATAACAAATCTCAAATCTAGAAAACGTACTTTTCTCGATATTAAATACTTTGTAAGGAATTTAAAGCAACATTTTTAAAACAATTACAAATGAAAACAGAGCAGTTTTATAAAATCAAATTCCATTTATTTTGGGTAAAATAAAATGTATATAAAATATTTAAGATTTACTCTGGGCTATCGAGTCCGGGGCAGTTGTACAGCAAATTCAGCTTCTTGATGTCACCTTCACTGAGGCCTATTCGCTGACCAATTACTACCTCAGTTTCCTACAGGAAAAAAACAACGTTTACGTTTTTTTAAATTAGTATGACAAATATGTGTAGGAAACATACTTTTTAATCATTTCAAAATCTTTAAGAAAATGTACTCTCTCTCTCTGTCTCTGCTTCTGTCTTTGTCTCTCTCTGTCTCTCTCTGTGTGTCTCTCTCTCTCTGTGTCTTCTTCTGTCTCTTTCTCTGTCTCTCCTTCTGTCTCTCTCTTCTTCTGTCTCTCTGCCTAACCCTCTCTGTCTCTCCTTCTGTCTCTCTATCTGTCTCTCTCTCTGTCTCTCTTTCCCTGTCTCTGTCTCTCTCTGTCTCTCTCTGTCTCTCTCTCATTGTCTCTCTCTCTGTCTCTCTCTTTCTGTGTCTCTCTGTCTCTCTCTCTGCCACTCCCTCTCTGTCTCTCCTTCGCTCTCTCTCTCTCTCTCTCTCTCTCTCTCTCTCTCTCTCTCTCTCTCTCTCTCTCTCTCTCTCTCTCCTGTCTCTGTCTCCTTCTAACTCTCATTCTGTCTCTCTGTATCTCTCTCTGTCTCTCTCTCTCTCTCTCTCTCTCTCTCTCTCTCTCTCTCTCTCTCTCTCTCTCTCTCTCTCTCTCTCTCTCTCTCTCTCTCTCTCTCTCTCTCTCTCTCTCTCTCTCTCTCTCTCTCTCTTTCTCTCTTTCTCTCCATTCTCTCTCCTTCCTCTCTCCTTCTATCTCTCTCTGTCTCTCTGTATCTCGCTCTCTCTCTCTCTCTCTCTCTCTTTCTCTCTTACTCTCTCTCTCTCTCATTTTCTCTTTCTTTTTCCCTCACCTTCTGTCTCTCTCTCTGTCTCTCCTCCTGTCTCTGTCTCTCCTTCTATCTCTCTCTGTCTCTCTGTATCTCGCTCTCTCTCTCTCTCTCTCTCTCTTTCTCTCTTACTCTCTCTCTCTCTCATTTTCTCTTTCTTTTTCCCTCACCTTCTGTCTCTCTCTCTGTCTCTCCTCCTGTCTCTGTCTCTCCTTCTATCTCTCTCTGTCTCTCTCTGTCTCTCCATCTCTGTCTCTCTCGACGTGGTCTTTGGGTCTAGGATTGAAAAATGTTCATATCATGGTCACTTGAAAAAATATGTGTACACCTCCACCTACTGCAGGAGCAAGGAGTCCTGCTGGAGCTGCGGAGCCAAGCACAAAGCGGCCAGATGCCAAAAGACCGCCTTCGCGACCGACACTGCAAGCACTCCAACAGGGTCGACGGGACTCGCCTCGTTGTTACTCGCTCTGGCGAAACGTCAATATAATGCCTAACATAACCTTGGGGTTGAATTGGCGGCTTGAAAAATATATCACTGAAGCATTTACGGAACGTGTGGAAAGACCCCAGATGTCCTTGCAGCAAAAAATCAAAGAATGGACGGGAATTCTAAGGGTGGGAGTGTTGTTCTAGCTACCACCGGACTGAGAAGAAGATAAGAAGAAAAATCATTGAATTAGACAATGTTATATACATTGAACGGCTGGATAGGCTCGATTGTCTTGCTTCCGTCGAAGCTGAACCCGTACTCCGAGTAATGCAGGACACTTCCATAGTCATATTCCACGTTGAAATTGGTCACAGTGCTATTGGTGTACTTGTGAAAGTTATTCTCGGTTCCTGAAATTCAAAACATAGTTATATTAGTCCAGACCATCTCAGTCCACCCTGTCTAGCTTACTTGTTTCTTCTTCATTCGTTCATTCATTCATCATTCATCATTTCTCGGTGCTTCATCCCGGTATGGGACTTGGCCTCCTCCACAACGGTCCTCCACTGACTTCTGTCTCTGGCCATCTCTCTCTATTCCCCAGCTCCATCCATTTTCCCAATCTTCTTCCACGCAATCCGCCCATATTTTCCTCGGTCTGCCTCTTGGTCTCTTTTCGCAAGGCACCCATCTGGATATAATTTGTGGTGTTCTACCCTCTGGCATTCTTTCCACATGGCCAGCCCGCCGTAGGCGTTGAGACTTACAGAATCTCGCTACTGTTTCCTGGTTAATTAGTTCTTCAAGTTCAAGGTTTCTTTTAATTATGTAAGTCCCATCCTCCAGCGTGGGTCCAATTTTTTTTTCTCAGTATTCCTTTCATAAACTGCCAGCCTGCCTTCCTCTCCCTGCGTTAGAGACCATGTCTCACAGACGTAGGTGACTACCGGTCTTATGATAGTCTTATAAATTAAAAGTTTGGTATTCCTGCTGAGTGTCTCTTCTTACCAGGTCTAATTTTATCCCAGTTGATCCTGACGAAGTCATCTCGGTTCCACGTGCTCTGCATGTGGTAGAACCCGAGAGAATGCAGGAACTCGTGCATGATAGTTCCATGCCGGAAGCAACCAGTTCCGGGGGTGTCGGCGCACTCAAGATTAAGGTTCTGGGACCCTCCGACCATTCCAACGCTGGAGAAGCATCCGGATTCACTACCCTGGAATAATAATAATTCAAAATAAGCATTTTAAAAGCTTATATCGTTTTCCTGGTGATGAAGGTGCAAAACCTTTGGAAATAACAGTTATTTTAATCCATACCCCATACGATAGAAAAAATAGTGACTTTGAGAATGATAGCAGGCAAGACACTAAGGAATCGCGCGAGAAACACCAGAATAAGAGAGATATGTGAGTACAGCGAAGAAGGGATTATAACAGTCAGGTCCAAAAAATGGACACTACCAGATTTCCCTATATTGTACTACAAAATCAGTTTCACGGGACTCGTCCTCGTGGGAGACTTCTTAAAAGATGGAAGGACAGCTGAGAATCCACCTCACAGGAGGAGCAACCCTCTAGAAAACAGGCCATATATCAAATCAAATCAAATCAGTCTATTAATTCAAAAGACATTACAAACAGTAAAATGTTTCAGTACAGGTAAAATATCATAAAAATACAACATAGTACCAGGAACGCATTAGAGATGATTCGACATTAGGAAGACAATATACTTTCTAAAGTCAAGAGTATTTGCCTCCTGAACGTACCTTCACTAAAATGGAAGACGTTGATCTCCGAGGAGACCGCGTTCAGCAGACAATTGCTCTTCCCATCGGTGTCACCAGAGGAAGATTGGTTATGGTATATAGGTCTACAGCAGGGAATTAGAAAATGATAACAGGTATACTTACGATAACGTTGACATAATTAGGAGTGTCATCAGTTGCCTCGACAAAGGTTAGGCATGAAACCCTGGCCAAATCAGCGAGACCAGCTTTGATGGCTGCGACCTGTTCAGCAGCTTTAAAAAAAAAACTGTATTCTAAAAAGTGGTTCATTCTAGAATCAACGGTTTTTTGAATTAGGGAGTTGACAAAGTTTCCGTAACAAAAACTACATCATTTTGAATGTATACAAATACTTATAGACGAATACTGGATTTTACCCATTGCGGGTTATCATTTTAAGGATTAATTGTATCTCAATAGAGACAAAGATGCAAATTGGAAACAGAATATGGTGGTCGAGGCGTTAACAGGACTTATGACCTGTCATTGGGTTAAGCGCACGCTTTATGTAATACAACATTCCCAATTTCGCCCTTCTTACGACCACCATGTCTGACAAAATTTTGAAAGATATATATGCTACAATATGGTGTATATGCTACAATGTAACACCACACTTCACATTTTTTAGTTCAATCTACACTAGCGCCATATATTAAGATGATATAGAGCATTAATCAGAAGATCTTTATTAACGCAATGTGAAAGGCTATCGCCATTAACGTATTGCTAGATAACACCTGGAGATGTCTCTCCTCCAGGAGTTAAACTACATCAATAGGAAAATATTCTTATGTTAAGACAGACGAAGAAACATAGATGTAAGCTTATCTCTGTTTTCAATAATTTTTTTAGGAGATCAATTTCGTATGGTCGTTGAGTATTTGAAAACCTCAAAATATAGTAACCCATGGTATCATCAAAATACTGGTAATATTATTATTAAGAGGAGACGAAAGGAGAGACCACTGGGAGACGATGTTCCATTACCAACGTTTCCCCCTGCATTTTGAAATCAAATCAAATGAGTTTATTTCATCAATAGACATTACAAAATTAATTTTGAAGGCATCTATTGAGAACAGGTACAATAATATATTGTGTAAAGTATACTACCAGAAACGCATAAGCGATGATTCGACATTAAGAAGACAAGATACACTCCAGAATTGAGTATTTGCCTTCTGAACGTACTTTCACTAATTTGAAAGATGTCGATCTCCGAGGAGACCGCGTTCAGCAGATTAATTGCTCTTCCCAACGGTGTCACCAGAGGCAGGTTGGTTCTGGCTGCCAGTAGGTAAAACCATATATGCTGTCGCTATCGGAGATATCATCAGGGACAAAAAGCCCAACACCCTCCAGCACGGCGAGATCTCAAAATATCCCCTGAGTATTCTAAAGAAATGCGTTATGAGATGCCCATCTCTTCGAATTAGATGCCCCAGAGTGTGTGAATCCAGGATTGGATATCATAGCCATATGAGGACTCACATTATTGAAAGATAGTCTTTCTTGTATATAGCCTATGATGATTGGCTGTTATTAGAGTATTAAGTTAAACTCAATAAGGCAAAAGTTAAAGTAAACAAGGCAGCTGTTATCTCTGGGGCTCTAAAATCCACAATATGGAAAAACAAAGACATGGCCATTAAGAGTAAGATGAGAATCTATAAAGCATGCGTAAGACCAATAATAACATATGGCGTAGAAGCAAGGGCAGACACAGTAAGGACCAAACAAGTTTTGAGGCTTCCGAAATGAAGACACTGAGGACGATAGCAGGCAAGACACTGAGAGATCGCGTGAATAACACCAGAATATGATAAATATGTGAGGTTGCGGATATTATAAGATGGAGCAGACAGCGAAAAAGGGACTGGTACGGTCATGTTCAAAGAATGGACTCCACCAGACTCCCCTATATTGCATTGCATAATCAACCTCATGGGATTCGTCCTCGTGGAAGACCTCCTAAAAGATGGAAGGACAGATGGGAATCTACCTCACAGGAGGAGCAACACTCTGCAGAACAGACCACATAGGTCTACAATAAGGAAGAAAAAGAAGAAGAAGAAGTTAAACTCACAGAATTCAGAGCTCAAGTTGTAATAAAGGGTATTATTGGTCCAGATTTTGTTTGGGTTTAGGATGGCATTTCTGAGACCGGAGTAATCGCCCACGAAAGCGTCAATCTGTTCTGGAGTCAGAATGATGTCTCCTTCAAACTTCCCGCTACGTTCCCATTCATACTGGAGTTCGGCTAGTTCAGGCGTCACGGGTTCTGGAACAACATAACTACAATTATTGAACGCTAAGGCATTAACATTGTGGAATTCCAGAGTTATATACTTAGGAAATTGAATATAACTTTGTTTAATCCACAATAATTTACTACTCATAAGTAATAATAATATTTTTTATCAGTAAAAACTAATAAATAATATTAAACAATAATAATACATGAATATAAAAAAATATAAAATTGTAATATTTTTTTTTAATGTATACATATATTTTACATATATTTTTTGAATGTATACATTTCACATTGTGTTAAAAAGATGTTCTGCTTAATGCTTAATAAACATAAATCTTCATAGATGGCGTTAGTATGTAGATTATATAGAGTAATCTTAGAGATTAACAAATATAATCAAATCTTCATAGATGGCGCATTGAAACTGACATGTGAATTCTGGTGTTGGATTTTAACATATATACAACTTCCAAAAAATTTGGCAGACATGGTCGTAAGAAACGTGGAATGGGGAATTTTTTTTATTATTTTTTTTATGTATACAACAGGTCGTTTGGACCCAATTACTGTATACAATTTTTATTTTTTAGCTATTATATTGATTCTCGTGACATGTGATAGGTAGCCAATCTATCGCCATTTTATTGTCACGTGAATTCTATACCAGACCAAAGACAGTGTGAAAATCACACTGCCATCGCCGGGAATCGAACCCAGGACCTTCGGCGTGGAAATCAGAGCTCGTAACCACTCTGCCACGAAGGAATGTTGTAATTACATAAAGCGTGCGCTTAACCCAACCAAAGACAGGTCATAAGTCCTGTAAACACCTTGATCAACCATATTCAGTTTCCAATTTGCATATTTGTCTCTATTGAGATACAATTAAATCATGAATAAAATTGTAATTTAGAAAAAAACATACATTTGAAAAGACATTATTTATATAGAAATTAATAAATGGTTAATTTGCATTTTATTGGGAATGAGATCTTGGGAGATTAAACGTAGACAAAGTATTTAAGGAGAAAGGAGTAAAAGAAGGAATCATATTATTAATTATGTTTTCACCCAATTTCACCGACTTGAAGATTTATAAATTTTCTAGTTTGTTTAATTTATTGCTAATTGTTTGTAGAAATATTGTGTCATTTTTATCGAAACTGTGGTCAAATTTAATACAATGGTTAGCCATCTCAGAAAAAATAGTATGTTTGGTATGTTTACCGAACATACCAAACATACATAACAAATAGCCAAGGTGAATATTTAAATTTAAAATAATAAATGCGTTTTTTATATTAGTCTTCCTTTGTTTAGTTTTTATTATATTTTTACACCTGAATATGGAGGTATCCTCCGAAAAATGTCGTGTTGTAAATATTTTAAAAATATTTTATGGATTCAATAAAGTTATTTTCAATTTGCTATATATATAACTCAAATATGTTTCAAACGACACAACATTAAAAAAAATACCAGGTTGACCAGGCACTTACGTTCGACATCAGTTCCATCTATGGGAAACAAACATAACTATAAATAATTCTCAGAATGTCAAATTATTCATGATCTTTCCAGAGGGTCCAATTGTGAATCTAAAACATCCATGGACCCACTCAAACACACAGAAAAATTTCATCAAAATCGGTCCAGTCGTTTAGGAGAAGTTCAACTACATACGCCCGTACATAAGAATTATATATATATAGAGATATAACTCACCCTGGTGTTTACCAGTTACTGATTGAGACAGGTACTCCCTGAAGGCTCTGGTATTGATAGGGTATTTCTGGATCCTGGCATTCACACACGCCGCTCCCATAAGTAAGAGCAGAATGTTTGACCCAATCATTGAGAAGTCTTCAAGAAAAAATATATATGTATAAATATACGATGTACGAAGCGTATGTTAAAAGCCGACTGACGTACATGATTCCCTTCTGGGGGACAGGAAACCAAAAGGACATCTCCAGACTCCAAAGACAACAAATTAAAAATCATATCTGGTCTAAAGTTTGGCATATAGATAGGAGTGACATCTCCAGGCGGCTTCTAACAATGCGCTAATGGCGGGGTAGCCTTTCACATTGTGTTAAAGAGATGTTCTGCTTAATGCTTGATAAACATAAATCTTCATACATGGCGTTAGTATGTAGATTATATAGAGTAATCTTAGAGATTAACATATATAATCAAATCTTCATAGATGGCGCATTGAAACTGACATGTGAATTCTGGTGTTGGACTTTAACATATATACAACTTCCAAAAATTTGTCAGACATGGTCATAAGAAAGGTGGAATGGGGAATGTTGTAATTACATAAAGCGTGCGCTTAACCCAACCAATGACAGGTCATAAGTCCTGTAAACACCTTGATCTACCATATTCAGTTTCCAATTTGCATCTTCGTCTCTATTGAGATACAATTAAATAATAAAAATAGTTTATAACATTAACTTTCTTACCCCAACCATACAAGTATACAGACAAATAAAACAAATGGACATATCAGACCTGACCAAAGATTCGAGACCTTGAAAATTGTACACAGAGTGACCATGGAAGAGACAACAGACAGCAGCTACAAATTAACTAAAAATTCAGACGTACACAGACACTCGACCAGGAACTGAACAGATATTACTTACCGAATGCACGAACTAAGACAGGACAATCAAGGATATTGAACAATGGACTGAAACTTTACAATGAACTACTAAAAGACACAAGGAGTCTCACGACTACTCAATTTTAAAAATACCTGAAACATTACACAATTAAAAGTAACATCTAAAAATGATCCATATAACCCAATTTGAAGTACATACACATACACAAAACAGACATATTTGCATATAAAAAACAAATGATTTTTTTGTTTCTTAGGGTAAAAAATTGCAAACATAAAAAATAAGAAGAAGATTATTAACTAACTAACTAACTAACCATCACGCCGTCTCCCCGAAAGGGTAGGCAGAAAGAATGGACTATCACACTTTTACTGATGCGGCACTCCATCCTTCTCTTTTCGCTCATTCTTTTTCATAAGAAAGGTGGAATGGAGGATGTTGTAATTACATAGAGCGTGCGCTTGACCCAACCAATGACAGGTCATAAGTCCTGTAAACACCTTGATCATCCATATTCAGTTTCCAATTTGAATCTTCGTCTCTATTGAGATACAATTAAATAATAAAACTAGTCTAGACAGGTCATAAGTCCTGTAAATTAATTCTTAAAGTTATGGTATTTGAAGAAGATGGCAGTGCACAATGGAGTTCTAGTCCCGACCCTTATGTATGAAAGTGAAGGTTGGAGTTGGCAGAAGAAGGATGAAAGTAGGATAAATGTCGTAGAAATAAGGTCACTAAGAAGAATGTGCGAAAAAATAAATGTAGGTATGATAGAATATATACTGAAGTATGAAAGACGGATGAATGCGTGATAAATAAAATTAAGAAAGGGTCACTAAGAAGATAATTATAATACATTAATAAAGATACATTAATAAAGATTTTCTGCTTAATGCTTACATCTAGTCTCAATAGATGGCGCTAGTGTAAATTGAACTAAAATATGTTAAATGTTTCTCAACATGGTAATATATATACAACTTTTAAAAATAACTGTCAGACATGGTGTTTGAAAGAAGGGCGGAATGGGAAATGTTTTATTACATAAAGCGATCGCTTAACCCAACCAATGACAGGTCATAAGTCCTGTAAACGCCTCGACCACCATATTCTGTTTCCAAATAATTTACATCTTCGTCTCTATTGAGATACAATTAATTCTTAAAGTTATGGTATTTGAAAAGGAAGAATGTATGACGGATTGTGACATAAGTGCGAACGGTGAGAAATTAGAGCAAGTTACCGAATTTGTTTATCTGGGAAGAATGTTTACAAGAGATGGAAGATATCGGAAGAAGGGTTTTGGAGCCGGAAACAAAATAAATGGTGCACTCATCATTACCGCAAATAGAAATATATCGACTGAATCAAAGATGGCAGTGCACAATGGAGTTCTAGTCCGGCCCTTATGTATGGAAATGAAACTTGGAGTTGACAGAAGAATGATGAAAGTAGGATAAATGTCGTAGAAATGAGGTTACTAAGAAGAATGTGCGAAAAAATAAATGTATGATAGAATATCGAATGAAGTATAAAAGGCGGATGAATGCGTGATAAATAAAATTAAGAAGGGGTCACTAAGATGGTTTGGACATATGGAACGAATGGATGAGGGAAAAATGGTTAAAAAGATATATATAAGTAATGTGAATGGGAAAAGAAGTCGAAGAAGGCCTGGGAATACATGGCATGACCAAAATAATCAATTACTGAAAGGCGGCCATGTTCGAAGTAGGAACAATCGACGAGCGTGCATGTCATGATGTGTGAATGTAGAAGAGACGCTAGAATTTTGCCAGGATAGAACAATGTGGCGATCATTCCTCTCTGTCTACCCCTCCGGGGAAACGGCATGATGGTTAGTTAGAGTACCAACAACAACTGTACAAAGTTTAAATTCTATTGGATGAACGATGCGCAAACGCTTAAGGTATGAATTTATAAACATTAAAAATAAGGAGATGTATACTCTGACGTACAAAACAACTTCTTATGTACCTTAAGCGAAGCAATATTAATGATCAGTGAAAAAATCACCAAAATCTGTCAATTGGTTGCCAAGTCCATTGAATTGGAAGAATAAAAAATAAAGACTCTCCTATTTTATAAACAGTAGCGAGCACAGAAATCTTTTCGTGCATTTTCAAAGATGACTCTGCACTGTGCCACCGAGCACAAACTGTAAGTATTATTTTTTTCTGACACTGTGATTTATAATGTTCACAAAACAATATTTAAAAAATATAACACAGTTAAAATAATTTTTAGGTGAAAGAATATATGAAAATTCATGGGATTCCAACACTGGATTGGCCCGGAAATAGCCCTGACCTAAACCCTATCGAGAACTTGTGGCATAAAATGGCAATTGAAATAAATAAACTGAAGCCTCCGTCAAATGAAAACCTTAAAAACTTCATCGAAAAAGTTTGATTGAAAAATTTATCCAAGACTAAAAACATAATTTGGTGAAATCCATGCCTAAACGTATTGAAGCAGTTATTTTAAAAAAAGGAGGAACAACAAAGTACTGATTTTGTTGGTTTTTGATAATTGTTAGTGTTATATACCTATGTTTTTTTATTTGAAATAAATGTGTTTATTTAAATTATGTGAGCATTTTTAATTTTTGTGACAAAAAATCGAAAATCTACAAATTGACTCTAAAATTAAGAAAAAAAAATTTTTTGATCCCTAAGAAGGCACTTTTCTTGCAGATCATCTTTAAACAGTGTTGCTTAATAATTTGGAGTGAAAAGCTATCAAGGAATCACAAAAAAATATAAATATATATAATTACAAAAAACCGATATTTTCAGTGTGAAAAGATTTCTGTGCTCGCTACTGTATACGAGTATAGATGTACATCTAATGTCTCGCCTTCTTAAAGCCGTCAAACTTGTAACCAAATAAAGATAATTGATGGATACAGATGAAATATTATATTACAAAGATCATTTACAATTACTAAAATTATTGTACTTTTCTAATATCTTTACAATGCGAAGACATATTAATTCTTTAGACGTCAATTCTGAACAAAAGAGCGGGTCAGAAGCATAGTTTTACGTAGCATTTAACATTGACGTAATATAATGTTTTTCGAGTGTATTGCGTACTGTGTATTACAGATACACAATGGATAACCAGCAACTTAAGCGTGTTTCAACGATAAAGGATCTTGGTATTGTTTATGAAAGTAGGCTGACTTTCCATGCTCACATCAAGGAGTAGACTGAACAGAGTTTTCAGGAATCCCTATGTTTTGAGAATACTTATAACTCATTGGCCTGGAGTCGGCTCGAGTGTGGTTCGGTGATATGGAGTACCCACGAAGCGAGATACTCGCTCATGTTAGAGAGGCTTCAGAAAAGATTTCTGAGATATCTCTACATGATATAAAAAAATTCCTCCCTCTCTCCTGTGCCTCCTGCTATGCATTATTTCTTTTTTATTCTTTCTCTAGCATATTGATGTATCAATTGTGTATTTACTTTTGCTGTTGTATTGCTATGTGTGTACGGCGGGACATCAAGGGAGAGTTGCGTTGCTTAAATGTGGTCTGGGTCCCCCTTGGTTGCAAATATACTTATATTATTTTTTTAACGTAAGTCCCGCATGGACGGGGGACGGACCTAGGGAGTACACAATTGAAGCTGACGAAAGGCGCCGCTGCGCCTATAACAGCTTCGGGTAAGCGGAGAGGGCCCTCTATGGCTCGGCCATTAATAATCTCTACATGGACGAGTTTGGTAGCTATCCGTGGCTTTATCCACTGCATTTCTCTTGGGCATACTGGAGATCATTTCTCTACAGATAAGGAGGGATGGATTTACACTTACCCATTTCTTGAGCCTTATCGAGGGATTCTTTGAGAATTCCGTCATCTTGGAAGTTATCCATCTTTATGTTTCGGATCGTTATCTTCGACAGCGTCAGCACAGACAGTTTTATCTCTCGTGGGAGAGAAATCAAACTGCTAAACATGTTCGCTTCGGAGATCGACGTCTTTCATATTCGTGAAAGTACGTTCAGAAGACAAATACTTGGAGAGTATCTTGTATTCCTAAAATCGAACCATGTCTCATGCGTTCCTGGTATTATATATTATATTTTACCTGTTCTCAATAGATGCCTTAAACTATAATTGTTGTTTGTAATATCTTTTGAGAAAATAAATTGATTTGATTTGATTTGATTGACGATGCTACGTAAAACAATATAAACTTTGGTATAAAACTAACGGAGTTTATAACGTTCTCCCGATGATGAAGGTATGAAAACCTTCGAAACATGTCGTGTAAAATGAACTCAAGTGTGGAAAAAAGGTGTTTTAATTCATTTCAAGTCATACAGGAATTACGTTAAATTAAAAAAATATATTATATGTTAAAAAAAAAAAAATTAAAAAATTAAAGAAGGGATTTTAATGGACATAAAAGAAATTTCTATTAAAACATTAATATAATGCCCCTATTGTCATGTTCATGTTCGAAGTCGTAACAATCGACGAGCGTGCGTGTAACGGTGTGTTAACAGATTGTTTTACCTACCGGTCGCCAGAACCAACCTGCCTCTGTTGAAACCGGTGGGAAGAGCATATTGTCTGCTGAACGCGGTCTCCTCGGAGATGGAGGTATTTTGTATTAGTGAAAGTACGGTCGGAAGACAAATACTCTTGCCTTTAGAGAATATCGTGTCTTCATAATCTCTCGTGCGTTCTTGATATCATATTGTATATATTATATTTTACCTATACTCAATTGATGCCTTAAACATTTATATTGTTTGTAATGTCTGCTGAGATAAATAAAATGATTTGATTTGATATAGAATAGACGCAATTGTTATAAATCAAATCAAATCAGTTTAGTAACTCAACAGATATTACTAACAGCATAAATGTTCACGGCATCTATTGAGTACAGGAAAAATATAATATATATTCAACATAAAACCAGGAACGCCTGAGAGATGTTTCGACATTAGGAAGACAAGATACTCAGTACATTCACTAATATTAAAGACGTCAATCTCCGAGGAGACTGCGTTCAGCAGATTAATTGCTCTTCCCACCAGTATCACCAGAGGCAGATTGTTTCTGGGGGCCAGTAGGTAAAACAATCTGTGCTGTCGCTGTCGGAGATGTCTATCAGCGACAAAAATACCAACACCCTCCAGCACGGCCGAGTTTTCTAAATATCCCCTGATTATTCTAAAGAAATGGGTTATGAGATGCCCATCTCTTCGAAGCTGCAGAGAGTTGGTCCCGAGCATTCCCAAAGAAAGGCCATAGGATAGAGCCACGGATAACTACCATAGCGTTTTTTTCTGAACCCTCTCTAGCTTAACGAAATATCTCGCCTCGTGAGGACTCCATATCACAGAACTGCTGATATTATAATATATCATGATAGAACAGTGTGCCGGTCCATCCTATTTGCCTACCTCTCCTTAGAAAAGGCGTAATGGTTAGTTAGTTAGTTATAATGAACATACTTACATTGTAAGTCGATGTTTGTTGTTATAAAATGTCACTTAAAACACAAATGTTTCTCTCAATCCGTGTTCAAATATACATTGAATATTCTTACAGTGAAAATGGTAATATATTTCTTATCGTCGGGAATTAATTGAGTATTTACAAAACACGATCATTCGTTCAACTCTATAAAGTTTACTGTAATTGGTACTTGAATCTGGGATTAAAATTGCATAATAAACGTGTGTAGGTCACGCTGAGATGCTATGGACCAGTGTTTCCCAACGGGGTCGATCTTAGGCGTGTAAAAGTTTTAAGGGGGCGTTTTAGTTCAAAGCAATTTGAAGAATTTGTTAAGGGGGCGTTAATAATGTGTTAAGGGGGCGTTAAGAGTATGGTTAGGGGGCGTTCAAATTTTGTTAAGGGCCGTTAAGAATTTATTAAGGGGACGTTAATAATGTGTTAAGGAGGCGTTAAGAATGTGTTAAAGGGGCGTTAAGAATATATTAAGGGGTCGTTAAGAGTGTGTTAAAAGTTTTTTTAAGGGCCGTAAGAATTTATTAAGGGGACATTAATAATGTCTTAAGGGGCGTTAAGAATGGGTTAAGGGGGCGTTAAGAATTTGTAAGTGCGCATTAATAATGTGTTAATTGCGTGTTGAGGGGGTGTAAAAGGGTGTTAAGAGGTGTAAGGGCTTGTTAAGGGGGCGTTAAGGGGTACAAGTTAAGAGATACATTAAGAGGCAATAATCTGGTGGTGGTTTAGGGCAGGGGTGGCCAACATTTGTGACCATAAAATCTCATTTTTATCTTAATAATGTGTCGCTATCGATTTTTTGTTATTTGAATAATCTAAGTGGGCAGATACTGCGATATTTACATAGCTTGCGTGTGTTTTTCCCACTATAATTGGTACTTTTAAGGAAAATCATAATATTTTACTCAAAGTATCTTTATCGTCATTTTTATGAATTAATCATCTTAATATATCTTTATATAAAGTGGAATATATTTTTATTATTATATATATAATTATTAAATATTTTATGTAAAACTGGATTCAAAAAGCGTTGTTAATTCAGTTCCAATGATATTTTCTTTCATTATACAGAACAAAATTAAGCAATGTTAAAAAAAAGGTCAAAATGTTTTAAAACTATGGATTACATAACTGTTCACAATAGTCGAGTATTCTTTTTTTATAAAGGGGGCGTAATTTTTTTATTCGGGGTCGATGAAAAAAAATGGAAAAGGGGTCGGCAAGTCTAAAATACTACGTAATACGGTTTAACCCTTACCACTCATTTGTCGAATGTCAGCCGACATGGCTATATACAAAGAAGTGGGTACGCTACAACTCAGTTGTCGGCTGGCGGCCGACAAGGTAAGTCTTGCACGCGCGCGGTGTATTTCGCACGCAAAATTTGACACGTGTTGTTTCTTGTTATTACTCGTTAAAAAACATTTAATTTCACGTTTTAATAAGATTTTCACTGTTTTCCGTTTTTATTTTACTATAAAATAATCCTTGCAAATTCACATAACCTAAAATGGCGGGAACTTCGCGTGATATGTCATGCAGAGGAGCAAGTAGAGTACAAGCCCCACTTCATTGCGAAACTGGACAAAGGTTCTAAAGACTGTACTGTGTGCAGTAACATAAAGATTCCAGGGGGAAGACGGGAAACAGTGTGGTTTTGTGAGACCTGTTCCAGAAAACCTGTTCTCCATCCTTGAGATTGTTTCAAAATTTTTCCATACAATGCAATACTGTAAGCAGTCCTTAAAGTTTTTTGTAAATTGTTTTTTATTTGAAGAATAAATAATTACAAATGAATTTTTAACAATTTTTTTGGAACTTCTTCTTCTCTTCTTTTTGTCCTGTCACACCTCCGTGGTGCATAGGGGCTCAAGGAATCTTTTCCACCCGACTCTATCGCATGCCTGATGCCTAACACCATCCCAAGTGAGGCCTAAACCTCGTCCTGCAGGGTTCTTCTCCAGGTGGCTCTAGGTCTGCCTCGCTTTCTCTTCCCCCCATAGGGGACCAGTCTAGTGCACCATGAGCGATGCAGGCTGGGTTCCGTCTCAGAGTGTGACCGATCCACTGCCATTTGCGTCTAGCGACTTGTTCTCTAATTGGCTTTTCGCCTGCCATGGTCCAGAGAACGGCATTTGACACTGTTTGGGGCCGATAGATTTTGAGTATTGAGCGAAGGCACCTATTTATAAACACCTGGAGTTTACCAATAACGTCCGCGGAAGACTTTCAAGTCTCACATCCGTACAGTAGAACTACCTATCAATTAAAATATGTTGATATTATTCAAATTAAAGTTGGCTGACAAACTATTTAAAAAATAATGGAGTTGTAAGGGTTAAATAATATATTTTGAGAATCTGTTTTTTTTGTTTGTTTTAAAAACGACGCATTTTTTTACCAAGGGGGCGATAGGCCAAAAAAGGTTAAGACACTGGGATTTATGTAATATGTGTAACAAATGTCCATAATGTTTTGCATTGTTCTGTGATGGTATATCTAATGTGTCTGGCTTACCTCACACTCTAATGACTTGATCTGGTATATTCAAATACTGACTGCTAATTTTTACTTTTGAAAGTACAGTCCTGGAAGACCGCCAAAGAGATGAAGGGATAGCTGGGAATCAACATCCCAAGAGAGGCCAGGCTGACTACAAGAACAGACCAAAGGTCTAATAGGATTAGAAGAAGCAGATTTAAAACACGTCTTAATACGCCTTTGAGGTGATTACATCACAAAAACGGCGTTTTAAAAGTTAGCATATTATTATTAGAAATGTTTATATTTAGATAGTTTCTCAAATAGTCGATTTATGAAAATATTATGGCAGTGCACAATGGTGTGCTTCTACTGACCCTTATGTATGGAACTGGCAAAAGAAGGATGAAAGTAGAATAAATGTAGTAGACATGAGATCTCTTAGACGAATGTGTGGATACTCTGTGTATGATAGAGTGTCGAATATAAATTTAAGAAGTGAATGCGGTGCGAATGATGGTGTCATGAACAAAATAATGAAAGGATCATTAAGATGGTTTGGACATATGGAAAGAATGAATGAAGAAAGAATGGTAAAAAAATTATATGTTAATGATGTAAATGGAACCAGAAATAGAGGAAGACCGGGGAAAACGTGGCACGATCAAATAAATCAAATATTGAATGTCGGCCATGTGAGGAGTCAGAGAAATCGACGCGCGTGCATGACACGATGTATGAATGTTGAGGAAGCAAGAGAAATATGTCAGGAAAGAAAAGTGTGGCAGTTCATTCATCCTGCCTACCCCTTTGGGGAGACGGCGTGATGGTTAGTTAGTTAGTTAGTTAATAATTTATTGTTTCTCGAACAATGACAATCACACTGCCATCACCGGGAATCGCACCCGGGACCTACGGTATGGAAATCAGAGCTCTTACCACTCTGCCACGAAGGTCGTTAATTTTCATAGTATTTCAATATTATTTATTAAAATGGGTCGCCCCGTTGACTCTTAACGCCCCCATTCACCTCTTGACCCGCTACCGCCCCATGCGAAGATCCAGCGTCTACTGGGGGATGAAATCGCCCCCGTTGGGAAACTATGATAGTACAAAGGTCTCCAAATCCGGCCCGCCAGTGTCATCAATCCGGCCCGCGACAGCTAATGACCAGTGTCAACAATCATCCCCGTGACAGCTAATGGCTTATTATTGTTATTTGTAATGTAATAAGTTAGATAAAACACACATAAAAACATAAAAACGGTAGTTATCCGTGGCTCTATCCCACGGCATTTCTTTTGGGAATGCTCGGAACCAATTCTCTACAGCTTCGAAGAGATGGACATCTAATAACCCATTTCTTTAGATTAATTACTTCGAGAACTCGGCCGTACTGGAGGATGTTGGTCTTTTTGTCCCCGATAGATATCTCCGACAGCGACAGCACAGATTGTTTTACCTACCGGCCGCCAAAACCAATCTGCCTCTGATGACACCGGTGGGAAGAGCAATTTGTCTGCTGAACGCGGTCTCCTCGGAGATCGACGTTTTCATGTTAGTAAAAGTACGTTCAGGGGACAAATACTTTTGACTTGGAAAAGTAATGTAAAATATCTTACCTGTACTCAATAGATGTCTTAAACATTAATGTTGTTTGTAATGTATTTTGAGTAAATAAACTGATTTGATTTGATTTGATGTCGTCAAGTGTTGCAGTCGTCACAATACAGTACAACACAATAGTAATTGAACTAGCGAATTTAGCACGCGTATGCTCTCGATCAGGACGCTTACTCGGCGACTTGTCTAAAAATTATAGAATGTCATGAAAATTAAAGCGGTTTTGGCCCTTGGAACTTGCTGGAGTAATCAGTATGGCCCTAAGGCTGGAAATTTGGAGACCCCTGATCAAGTAGATGACCTAATATGGGGGTCACGCCATTTCGAAAATGACATTACTACGAGCAAGTGAAAATATAAGATTTATTTTATAATTTACGCATCTCAATGTAAGTACATATGTTTGTATTCTTTATGTTTGTTTTACAAGTACTCGTATACTGTTTAACCAACAAAATAAATACGAACAGAAGCGTATATACTTCAAAACAATGTGGTATCATAGCGACACTATTCTTTATATTCTACAGCGCACAAAACACGTGTAAAAGTAATAATAATTTCTATATAAATCTCCAACTTGATTGCTACGCTCTTTCTTACGTATATATATTGGAAAATACAAAATCGTAAATCGGACAGCAGAAACTCGTTTAACCTTAACAGATATTTTTCTTTCTTGTAAAAGGCTGTTTGACGAAAGTATTATTTGCATATTTTTTTTGTCTTAACCGTTCCTTTCCTATAATTAATATCATTGAAAACGTCTATTTTATTTTTTGTAAGTTTTATTATATTTTATGGAAATGATATGCTTTTTCTTGCTAAGGCAATATCTCAGAAAGGCGAAAGTTGTTTTAATTATTCAAGGTGGAATTTTACGTCACTGTTCAAGAAACAATAAATTATTAATTAATACGAGTGAAAACGTCTGTTTTCTAGGAGTTTCGCCGTGTTAAGGCTCAAATGTCTTTGATATTGTCTAAGAAAAGCGAAACATGTCATTCCCATAAAATATAAAAAAACTTTTAGGAAACAGACGTTCAAATTCGTATTAATTATTTAATATGGAATTTTACATCGTTGTTCAAGAAACAATAAAATATTTATTAATTCGAATGAAAATGCCTGTTTTCTAGAAGTTTTATTATGACTTGTGTGATTGACACGTTTCGCCTGTCTAAGACATTATCATATTTGTCACATAAAATACGAGTATAATAGAACTGACGATTTAATTTGTATTAAATATTTAATATGGAGTTTAACATCATTGTTCATGAAACAATAAATATAATAGTTTAATTAATATGAATTAAAACATCTGTTTTCTAGAACTAACTAACTAACTAACTAACCATCACGCCGTCTCCCCGAAAGGGTAGGCAGAAAGAATGGACTGTCACACTTTTACTGATGCGGCACTCCATCCTTCTCTTTTCGCTCGGCGGGAGACGCGGTGTGATGGGTTCGCGTGTGTGTTTTCTAGAAGATTTATTATATTTTATGGAAATGACACGTTTTGTCTTGGTAAGGCATTATCAAATGTAGCAAGAACCAATCGATGATAATTAAGATAAAATAATTGGTGTGGCTTAATACATACACATAAACAGGTAAAATTCGTTCCGATAAAATAAAATAAATCAAAACTTCTAAAAAACATACGTTTTCATTAGTATTCATTATTTAATAGAGAGTTTTATATATTATTATTCTTCTTTAGCCTTCTTCCCACTACTGCTGGATAGGCCTCTTCCATTTTCTCCAATCGTCCCTTTCTTGTTTCTTCCGCATCCAGGACGTTCCAGCTATTCGAGCAATATCGTCAGTCCATCTTTTAGGTGGTCTCCCGACACTCCTCCTCTTTGTCCAAGGCCTCCGCTGAAGTATTCTGTATGTCCATCGGGTATTGCCCTGTCTTTCTATATGTCATTGCCAGTCCATTGCCACTTTAATTTGGCTGTACGATCCATGATGTGGGCATCATTGGTTTGTCGTCTTTATTTCTTATTTCGTCTCGAAGACTCACGCCGAGCATGCCTCTCCATGAATCGTGTGCTTTTTAGTTTATGGACACTTTTTGCTGTTAGGATGATTGGCTCTAGACTATTTGTTATGATGTCCATCAATATGAAATAGAATTTAAAACACTGTTTTTAATCCACTTTTATTCTTCTTCTTCTTTCGGTGACGTGTCAGGTCCCCCCAACGTTGTCGATCACTACAGCAAAGGCATCTCTATCCTGCGCCATTTAGAACAGGTTCTGAACTCTTATTATTCCTGTCCACTCTCGCCATAGTGATTCCTGGGAAAAGGTGACCAGAGTGGTTTCCCGTTGCCTTCTCTGGTGGATTTTTCTGTCGGGGTTACCTTCCCTTAGCTGGTTGGATCTGGTTTAGAGGCGCCAGAAACTCGCCTTTCATCCCCTCGTTATCTGCTGTGATCACACGGTTATTAGTGTGATCCCATTGCCCGGGGTTCGCGACAGGGACGCGAACGAGTTGGACTAGTCAGTAGTGTTGCCGGTGGAATGCAACTGGGCGTTTCGCAGCATTTTATAGAATCACACCCTCCAGCAAGATGTGACTCGCCGCGACCCTACTGAAAATTCGAACCCCTACTTTTATTAATGATTTTTTTTTCTGTAATAACATTTTTAAAATTAATGTTGTTTATAACAGTGTTATTAATTATATTGCAAAAACCAATGGAATTTCACAGTGTTAACTTCAACAAAATTTTACACCATTGTTCAAGAAATATTGAATGTTTATGTAAAAGTTAAGTCAATTTTACACTTTTGTTTGTTATAGGATATTGATTTAGGATATGTCGTACATTATAATATGTGCGAGAGTTATTATAAATATTTCGTCAGTAAGAATCTGTCCATTGGATAAAGTTGGTGTTGTGATCGTGTGATTGAAAAAATACATTTGAATATTATACGCGCATTTAAAAAACATAACAAAAAATCAAAGCAAAGTTAATTGTATTGTATATTATTGCGTATGGAATTTCTTGTTAAAAGTTCATTGTTTATAATAGTAAAAAAAAATTATTATTATAAAAATAATAATAAAAATTATTTATACTGTATATTTTGCTTAATTCCAATTGGTTTTCCAAGTGGAATTAAAATAAATAAATCGGCCCCTATTTGGCAAAAGATCCAAAAGATTTGGCAAACTGATTTTTTTATAAATTTTACAGGAGAGCAAAAATAAGATTTTTACATTATTTTGATTATTTATAAAAATGTTATTTTTGTTCCAAATTGTTTATTTCAAATGTCAATTTACGGAGCATAACGTTATCTACAAGACATTTCAGTAACTAAAATAAAAATATATACATTTAAAAAAAATAGGGATTGAATACAATTGTATATAAATGAAAATACATAAATAAAATAAAGCTCTAATGTTTTGTCAAAACATAAAGTGTGCAAAAATAATACTGATGGTATATTTAGCTAAATTTCATAAATAAATAAAAACGCATCTGGGACCTTTTGCCAAATAAGTACCGAAATATTTTAAAAATTTTAAACTAAATAAGTAACTTAATAACTGTTTAATTAAAATGTGTTATAGAATATCACAGTTGATTTTATTTCTATGGATATTGTCGCGACAACATAAAATCAATTGCGATATTCCATAACAGTGTTTTAATGAAACAGTTAATAATTTTAAAATATCAAAGTGTTTGGATTATCTAACTAACTAACCATCATGCCATCAGAAAGAATGAACTGCCATACATCTCTTGATTCCTCAACATTCATACATCGTGTCATGCACGTACGTCGATTTCTCCGACTGCTCACGTGGGCGAGATTTAAAATTTGATTCAAACCTAAAATGTCAGTTGACAATGGTTTTCTTTTACCGACCCATATGTAAAGCATGGAATTGACAAAATAACGATGAAATTAGAATAAATTCATTAGAAATGTAATTATTTAATAATGATAAAAACTCTATGTTTTAGAAGTTTTACTATATTTAATGAAAATTACATGTTTGCCTTTTTTAGTTATATTTTGTACTTACTAGCGAACAATTAAGCCATCTTTCCGCAGGGGTAGGCAGAAATAATGGACTGGCATACTGTTATTTTCTGGTATACTTTGCTCGTTCCTCAATATTCATACATCGTTTCATGTAAGCACGTCGATTTCTATGACTCCTCACGTGGCCGACATTTAATATTTTATTTATTTGATCGTGACACTCCTTTGTGTTCCTTAATTTCTAGCTCCGACACACCTATCCTCTCGCACCTCTCTAGATGCCTTTATATTCACACAGCGAGTCATACACGCACGTCGATTCTTCCGACTTCTTTCATGGTCAACCGTTAAAATTTGATTAATTTAAACTTTCGTATGAAGCACTTAATTTGTGGTGTGACATTATTAAATTAAATAATAATACACTTTTAGTATTTGTATCTAAACCACTTTATTTGGTAACACCAACCGGTTTCGCCTTCGCCGGAGCTTCGTCAGGGTGAGGGAATAAACAGTTTACTTTCTCACTTATTATTTTATTTGATTAATTTTGTCTTGTCGTGTTATTCTCGGTTTCCTTAACTCGGTTATCCATTCACATGGTTAACATAAATTTATTAACCATTATTTCTTCATCTTTACGTTCTATATGTACAAACTAACGCATAATTTTGTTCATAATCTTTATTCCGCTCTACATTCCTTCCTGATATCAATTTTTGAAATTCTGTACATCGTTTTATCACACAAACGTCTTAGGGATCTCATCTCTACCCCATTAATTTTTAACTCATACTACTTCTGCTAGTTCTATGCTTCGCTTCCATACAAAAGAATTGAAACCAGATCTCCATTGAGAACGGCCGCTTAATCAGTATTATATACTTACTTTATTGAATGTTAAGGCATTAACACTGCGGAATTCCATTGCAATAACCTTAATAAACTAACCATCACACCGTCTCTCCGATGGGGTAGACAGGAATAATGGACACTTTTCTTTCATGACATATTTCTCTCACTTCCTCAACATTTATACATCGTGTCATGCACGCGTGTCCCACGTGCCTGACATTCAATATTTGATCTTGCCACATTTTCTAGTTCCATGTACCTACATCGTAAACATATATTTTTTTTTACCAATCTGTCTTAATTTATTCTTTTCACATGTCCAAACCATCTTAATGATCCTTTCATTATTTTGTTCATAACACTATCATTCGAACCCCATTCACTTTTTATATTTTCGTTCGACACTCTACCATAAAAAGATTTTCACACATTCGTCTAAGAGATCTATTTTCTACAGCATTTATTCTACCTCTCCGAAATGTATTGTGTTTGATATTTTAATTTTATAAAAATACTTTATAAAAGTGGAATTAAAACAGTATTTCAAGGTTTCAATTTAATATTGAATTTTACATATTCAGGGAACAATATACATATATTTTTTTAAAAGACTAACACCAAGATTTACATCAATGATATTAGAATTTATTTGACAATCTTCAATGTGAGCAGAAAATAGCTCATTATTATGAAGAAGGAATCTGGTCGTGTCCAGGCTCGAACCCAAGTCCCCTTGATCAGAAGCCAAGCGTTCTATCCCCTAGACCACCACCCGATTATTTTCAAGTTTTAGTTTTAATATCAGGGCCGGCCCAACAACTTTGTACGCCTCCTTATGTATTTCGTTTTTTTTTTTTTAAATTACTTACAGCCAAGAAATACCAGTTTATAAATAGCAACGCCTTTTTGTGATCTTTGATATAGACGCGTAAGCAACGGAAAGATTGCCCCATAATCGAGAAAATAATCGTTAAATGGATATTTTATAACATTTGTTAGTACATTTTAGTGGTTTATTGGTCGATTAGCGTAATTTTGATTTACGGATGGATTTAGTGACGATTTTTTGGATTTTATGACAACTGGTATATGTTAATATTTAGATATTTGCAATTTTATTGTATTAATATTTTGCAACCGCAATAAAAATGGGTTTATTGTTTATTTTTTGTATATGTTAATAACATTTCCTTTTGGTATTTCAAAAAGTAAGAATGTCATTGGTCATATAGTGGCGGAAGAGTCAGCCCGAAGGCTATTGCTTCCTCACCTGTTGGAGTTGTCATTGATGGGATTTGAGAGTGTTAAATGTTAGTGGGGTGGGGTGTTGGGAGGGTGAGGGGTGGTGAAGGAGGTTTGTTTATGGTGGTTCTGGGGGGTGCTAGGTTGTGATGGTGTGTTCGGAAGGGAGTGGGGTGGTTGTGAGGGTGATGGGGATGGGTGCCCCGAAGTAGCGCTTTGAAGGAGGATTTGTTTTGGGAGTCTGGAGGGTAGTTGGAGGATTCTTGTATACCAGGGTTGGGGTGTGTTGCGACTCCCTGGTAGAAACGTTCGGCTAGTGTGAGGATGTACTTGTCTAGGGTCGGAAGTCCCGCCTCTAGATGAAGTTGTGAGATTCTGCTCCACCTGGGAGCTCGAAGAATAATTCGTAGGACCTTATTCTGAAGGATTTGGAGGCGGCGTGTGTGCGAAGAGGCCGCGTAGCCCCAGATGGGGGCTGCATATGTTATTATCGGTCTTACAATTGTTTTATAAATGAGGAGTTTGTTTCTTATGAAGAGTGAACTGGTTCGTCCTAACATGGGAAGGAGAGCGTTTAGCACACGGTTAGCCGATTTCGGTTTATTGTTTATAATTTTAATAACATTTTCTTTTATTGGTGGTATTTCAAAAAGGCAAGAATGTTTTACGAATTGTGACATAAGTGCGAACGGTGAGAAATCGTAGCAAGTTACCGAATTTATTCATCTGGGAAGCATGTTTACAAGAGACGAAAAAATGGAGAAAGACATCAATAGATGGGTCGGTGCTTTCAATATGAAAAACTTTGTAAGGAAATGAAGGGTTGGTGCTGGGAATAAAATAAATGGTGCTCCCAAAGTCATCGCTGCAAATAGAAATATATCCACTAAAGCAAAGATGGCAGTACATAATGGAGTTTTAGTGCCAACCCTCGTGTACGGAAATGATGCTTGGAGCTGACAAAAAGCGGATGAAAGTAAGATAAATGTCGTAGAAGTGAGATCACTAAGAAGAATGTGCGGGAAAACGATATAATATGATAGAATACCGAACGTGATTGCTTCATAAGTAAAGTTAAAAAAGGATCCCTGAGATGGTTTGGATATATGGAGCGAAAAGACCATCACGCTTCTCTGCAAAGAGAGGCAGAGAGTCATGCTTCTCTATCCTGACACACTTATCTAGATTCCTCCACATTCATACAGCAAGTCATTCATGAGTCTAACATAGCCGACATTTTGAAAAATTATTAATTTGGGCATGCCATATTTTCTTTGGTCTTCCTCGACTCCGTACTCCATTTACATCGTTTACGTATTCTTTCTAAACCATTCTTTCTTCATCCATACTCTCCGTATGTCCAAATCTAACTAACTAACCATCACCCAATTTCTCCGGAGGGGTAGGCAGAGAAGATGGATCGCCACACTGTTCTATCCTGTCATAACCTCTTCTACATTCACACATCGTGACATGCAGGCTCGTCAATTGTTCCTACTTCGAATACGGCCGCCTTCAGTAATTGATTAATTTGGTCATGTCTTCCTTGGCCTTCCTTGATTTCTTTTTCCATTCACACTACTTGTACGAGTATATATCTTTTTAAGTATTCTTTCCTCATCCATTCGTTACATATGCTTTCCTATTGTCGAAGCATCTCTTATGCGTTTCTGGTAGTATACTATAATATATACAATTTATTATTTTACCTGTTTTCAATAGATGTCTTAAACCTAAATATTGTAATGTCTATTGATGAACTAAACGGATTTGATTTGATATGTCCAAACCATCCTATTGACCCATTCTTAATTTTATTTAGAACGCATTATTTCGCCTTATATTCCTTTTTTACTTCATCATTTATTTATTTTTTATTTAATAAAGTTATAAAAAATTACAGGAACATTTTACAACTTATAAATTAGTATTTTATAAACAATTAATAATATAAAAATCTCAATTGAAAAAACTACAAAAACATTAAATATCGATATTTAGAACATATTGAAAGCATTTTCGACGAAAGATCGCGAGAGAACCGGCATCTCTTACCTCATTTGGCAATTCGTTATATAATTTAAATCTTCTATAAATAAACACCTTTCTCTGTACATTCAAGTCTGGGTCTCCGGAGTCGGAATCTATCACGACCTCTCGTCAAATAGTCATGTATTTCATAACTTTATGTTAAATTTTTAGTTAGATATGCAGGCACCATATTACTCTTAAATTTATAAACAAAAATCAAAGTGTTGTAAAGAACTTTTTCTTCAAGTGCCCTGTCGGGTCCCCCCAACGTTGGCGATCACCTCGGCGAACCTGTCCCTGTCCTGCGCCGCTCGGAACAGCTCCTCCACACTTCGGATGCCGGTCCACTCCCTCACGTTTCGCAGCCAGGACATTTGTCTCCTTCCGGGCCCTCGGCGTCTCTCAATTTTCCCCTCCAATATCAGTTGGAGAAGGTGGTACTTTTCCCCACGCAGTATATGACCCAGATGTGAGATCTTTCGAACCTTGATAGTTGATAACAATTCCTTGTCAACTCTAGCTCGCCTCAAGACTTCGGTATTGGTAACCATGTCCGTCCAGGGAACTCTGAGCATTCGGCGATGGAGCCACATTTCAAATGCTTCCAGTCTTGATTGTGAGAAAGAACTAGTTTACTTGAATTTAATTTTTTTAGTTTGTTTAACATTATTATTCTATTATCAATTGTTTTTCCCCACGTAACCTCATTTTTACTGCATTTGTTCTATTTTTATCCTTCTTCTAACAACTCCAAGAAATATCAATTTATTTTTGAAAATATCATCAATTGACTGTATGTAACCTTTAAATTACTAGATAACTATGAATCTTTTATAGTATATTGTAATCTTTATTGATTTTATATGTGAGATTTTAACACCAATTAACACCTTTTTTATTATACTTATATTTGTAAACTGTTAAATTAAATAACTTTGTTTTATGTTTCACTATTGTATTTTATTTTACGCGACAGCTGTTTCGCCAACCTATGTTGACATCATCAGATGTTACAATAATCTTCTTCTTCTTCTTCTTCGTCAGCCTTCATCGGTCCACTGTTGGACAAAGGCCTCTTCCCTTCCTTTCCACTAGTCTCTATTTTCTGCCAGCTGCAGCCACATATCCCCCGACGGCAGCAAATTCGTTTCTCCTATTCTCCCATGGTCTCCACCTTATTATTTTCTGGGTCCATCTATCCTCACTCTGTCTCGCCACATGACCCGCCCATTGCCACTTCAGTCTGCTAGTCGTTCCATGATGTCCGTTATTTATGTTCGGCGTCTAATCTCCTCATTTCTGATTTTATCTCGGAGACTGACGCCGAGCACATGTCTTTCCATGGAACGCTGCGTGACTCTTAATCTCTCCACATTTCTCTTGGTGAGAGTCATAGTCTCCATCCCATAAGTCATCACCGGCATTATGCATGAATCGTAGACTTTTCTCTTTAGACATATTGGAGTTTCCTTGTTTTCAAAGACGTGTTTTAGTTACAATGAGACATTACAAACGATAAAAAATTTAGGCGACTCATTTGGACACAAAACGGTATTACAAAGATAAAATAAAACAAAACACCATGAGACCAAAAAATCATACATATCAGAAGGAATCCAAATACGAGTATGTTGACGTCAGTGAAGCAGTACTCTTTCCAGAATTTGCAATATTTTTTTTATGAATACTGCCTCACTGACACTGAAAATGTCCAAATCCGAGATGATTAGATTCAGCGTCCGAATTGCTCTTCCTACTGGCATCACCAAAGGCAGGTTGATTCTGCGTGACGGAGTATCCATCATATATCAAAAATATTATTGTAACACCTGATGATGTCAACATAGGTTGACGAAACAGCTGTCGCGTAAAATAAAATACAATAGTGATACATAAAACAAAGTTATTTGATTTCTTCTTCTTAAAGTGCCCTGTCAGGTCCCCCTGACGTTGGCGATCACTCTGGTAAACTCTTCCCTATCCCGCGCTGTCCGGAATAGCTCCTCCACAGTTCCGATTCCCGTCCATTCCCTCACATTGCGCAGCCAAGAGATCTGTCTTCTCCCTGCCCCCCTGCGGCCCTCTATTTTTCCCTTCAATATTAGATGCAGCAGGCGATACTTCTCTCCTCGCAGAACGTGACCCAGATATGCAATCTTGCGGACTTTGATTAATGTCAGCAGCTCTCTATTTACTCCTGCACGATTCAGGACTTTTGTGTTCGTCACTCTGTCTGCCCATGGGATCCTGAACATTCTTCGGTGAAGCCACATTTCAAATGCCTCTAACCGGTTCATTGTATTTACTTTTAATATCCATGTCTCACACCCATATAACAGAACAGACCACACATAACACCTTAACATCCTCTGTCTTAGTTTTAAGTTGACATTGTCATTGCAAAAGAGTGACTTCATTTTGTTAAATTATTTCATCTAACAGTTTAAAATTTTAATGTATCATAGTGTTTCGGCCAAAACAATGGACTACTCATATTTGTACTTATACCACTTTCCCTCGATGTCGCGTAATTGCGCCTTGAGCCGCAGAGGGTTTTTTGAATGGAGATTTATGTGGTTGAAGTTGAAAGTGGTACAAGTGAAACAAATGGACAAAATAAAAAGACCTAATGGGTTATTTATTAAGGATTAAGCTAACCCGTGTGAAATACTGAACGATTTTATTACTAAATAAATTATTTTAATGACACTTTACATGGATTAAACTAAAAAAACTATCTAACTAACCATCACGCCGTCTCCCCGAAAGGGTAGGCAGAATGAATGGACTGTCACACTTTGTCCGATGCGGCACTCCATCCTTCTCTTTTCGCCCCGCGGGAGACGCGGTGTGATGGGTTGCGAACCTCATCGCCACCAATATGCATCTCCCGCGCATACTTCGATTCCCAACGTCCACTTAATAAATATAAAATATAATTTATCACTGAAAGCAAAAATGGCCCTTCACAATGGAGTTTTAGAACCAACCCTGATTGTATGGAAGTGAAGCATGGAACTGGAAGTAAGAAAGAGGATGAGAGCAGAATAAATGCGGTAGAGATGAGATCCCTTAGAGCCTATGTGTGATTAAACGGTGAACGATAGAATTTCAAATGCTGGCTGGTTTAAGGAAAGAATGTAGAGCGGAAGAAAGTATTAGGATAGTGTGACAATCACACTGGTTTTCTGGACACACTGAACCCGGGACCTTCGGTATGGAAGTCAGAGCACTTGCCACTTTTCCACGGTCTTCCCCTATTTCTAGTTTCGTTTACGTCCAATTACATTGCGGACGAATTACAAGTCTTGGTGTCGAGAATGAATGAGGTATGCAAGTCAAATGATTTAATGATGAATGTCGGAAAGTCAAAGGTGATGGTTTTCGAAAGGGAAGAGCAAATGACAGTTTGTAATATAAGTGTGAACGAAGAGAACTTGGAACAGGTAGGGAATTTGTGTATTTAGGTAGCATGTTCACAGCAGATGCCCGAACGGATAGTGACGTCGAAAGAAGGGTTGGTGCGGGTAACAAAGTGAATGGAGCTTTAAAAATAGCTATTGGAAACAAGAATTTATCAATGAAAGCGAAAACGGCCGTTCACAATGGAGTTCTGGTCCCAACCCTAATGTATGGAAGCGAAGCATGGAACTGGCAGAAGAAGGATGAGAGTAGAATAAATGTGGTAGAGATGAGGTCCCTAAGACGTATGTGTGGTAGAACGATATACGACAGAATCTCAAATGCTGATATTAGGAAGGAATGTAGAGCGAAAGAAGGTATTATGAACAAAATTATGAAAGGATCGCTGCGTTGGTTCGGACATATGGAACGCATGGATGGAGAAAGAATGGTTAAGAAAGTATACGTTAATGATGTAAATGGGGTACGAAGTCGAGGCAGACTGAGGAAAACATGGCATGACCAAATTAATCAAATTTTAAAGGTTGGTCATGTTAGAAGTCGGAGGAATCGACGTGCGTGTATGACTCGTTGTATGAATGTGGAGGAAGCTAGAGGTTTGCCAGGATAGAGTAGTGTGGCGGTCCATTCTCTCTGCCTACCCCTGCGGGGAAACGGCGTGATGGTTTGTTGTTGTTGTTGTTGTTGTTTACGTCCAATATTCTTTGTCCAATATGGTCATATTTGGACTAATCATATTTGGACTTATACACAGTTCAAGAAAGAAATAACTTATATAAGGAAAACTAACCCAAGGCTTATAGGAGATATTGATTTGAGTTGAGAGATTATAACTTTTTTGTTCCAATATACATGTAATAACATAATCATCTTAAATATACAGAATGTTTTGTTTTTTATCGCTGTCTTACACAAATTACTAAACTAACTATGCGTGCATGACACGGTGTATGAATAATGATGAATCCAGGGTTGCGTGTCATTTTTTAAATTTTATATAATGTTATGTATGAATAAAGACGCACCAGTGTACAATGGTGTTCTTGTGCCCCGACCCTTATGTATGGAAGTGAAGCATGGAACTGGCAAAAGAAGGATGAAAGTAGAATAAATGCAGTAGAAATGAGATCTCTAAGACAAATTTGTGGTAAATATGTACATAATAGAGTGTCAAATCCAAATATAAGAAGAGAATGCGGTTCGAATGAAAGTTTTATGAACAAAATAATGAAAGGGTCGTTCAGATGGTTTGGACACATGGAAAGAATTAATGAAGACAGAATGAAGAAGAAGGTATATGTAAACGACGTGAACGGAGCTAGAAATAGAGGAAGTACGAGGAAAACTTGGGACGATCAAATCAGTCAAATATTAAATGTCGGTCACGTAAGGAGTCTAAGAAATTGAACAGATGTATGAATGTAGAGGAAGCGAGAGATGTACGTATGTCAGGATAGAATAGTGTGGCGGTCCATTCTTCTGCCTACCCCTTCGGAGAGACGGCGTGATGGTTAGTTAGTTAGTTATAGAAGATTACATAAATATTTAACAACGTATATTGCAACCTTAGATAAACAATAGATTAACAATATAAAAAGCGCAAATGAGAACAACAAAAAATTGAATAAACGCTGGTGCTAAAATGAACAGATTGTCAGTCAGCTGTTTGTTATATGCAGATGATGCTGTGTTAAATGCTGACAGTATGGAATATCTGCATGTCTTAGTATCAAGAAGGTATGAATGTGTCCAAGTCTAAAGTGATGGTATTTGAAAAGAAAGAATGTATGACAAGTTGTGACATAAGCGCGAACGGTGAAAAACTGGACCAAGTTACCAAATTTATTTATCTGGGAAGAATGTTTACAAGAGAAGAAAAAATGGAGAAAGATATCAAAAGAAGGGTCAGTGCTGGAAACAATATTAGTGTATCAAAGTCATCACTGCAAATAGAAATATTTCAATCAAATAAAAGATGACAATACATAATGGAGTTCTAGTGCCAACCCTTATGTATGGAAGTGAAGCTTTGAGCTGTCAATAAAAGGAAGAAAGTAGAATAAATGCCGTAGAAATGAGATCACTGAGAAGAATGTGGCGAAAACGAAATAGGATAAAATACAAAACGACAAAATAAGGAAGAAATATAAGGCAGATGATTGCATCATAAGTTATATTAAAAAAGGATCCCTGGGATGATTTGGACATATGGAACGAATAGATGAGAGAAAAATGTTTAAAATGTTGTATATGAACAGTATGAGTGGAAAGAGAAGCCGTGAAAGACCAATAAGAGCATTGCATGACCAAATTAACCAAATTCTGAAAGGCGGCCACATTCGAAGTAGGAAAAATCGACGAGCGTGCATGTTACGATGTACGAATGTGGAGGAATCTAGAGGTCAGAACAGAACGGTATGGCGGTCCATCATCTCTGCCTACCCATCCGGGGAAACGGCGTGATGGTTAGTTAGTTAGTTAGTAAAACATGATGGTTAGTTAGTTTGCTGTTAAAGAGAAGAAAGATGCTTGGTTGAATATGTTGTCGATAAATAAGAATGACAGAGTTAAGTATGAAAGAGCAAAAGATTTGTATAAGGTATGCAAGAAGAGAGTGAAGTCGGTAGTGAAAGCGCGGAAAGAAAAGCTGAAGGAGGAAGAAGGGCTCAAAATGACAAACAACTTCCAAGCAAATTTAAAAATGTTTTGGAAAGAAGTTAAAAAAGCCCGAAATCCTCCTGATAGTGGATGTGTGAAAGCAATTTTAGACAACGAGGGAAGAATGTTAACGGAGAGTAAGATCATACAAGAAAGATGGATGGAATATTTTAAGGAGATGTATGGTGGTGATACAAGCGTGATCGAAAATATGACAGCTAGTGCGAGTGCGGGACCTATGAATGATAATATTGAAAAAATAAGTACGAATGAGATGAAAAGATCCGTGAGTGCAATGAAAAGTGGAAAAGCTGTTGGGTTTGATTGTATTGCCATAGACTTTATTAAAAGCGGTGGCGAAGTGGTTTCTACATGGTTATGTAAGTTATTTAACCAGTGCTTGGAGGAGGGATATACGCCGCTAGACTGGAGGAGAGCAGTAATTATGCCCCTGTACAAAGGAAAAGGATCGCGTATGGAATGTGGAAACCACAGAGCTATTAGTCTTTTGAGTGTCGTTGGTAAAGTCTATGGCAGAATTTTAATAGAAAGAGTAAGAAAATTGACGAGTGACAAAGTTTGGGATGTGCAAGGTGCCTTTATGAATGGCAGAGGATGTATGGATCAAATTTTTGGACTTCGTACATTGACAGAGAAGTTTCTGGCCAAAAATCGCAAACTTTTCTGTGCATTTGTCGACTTACAAAAAGCATATGATTACGTTAATAGAGAAAAGTTGTGGAAAATATTGTCTGAATATGGAATAAGTACAAAACTGATCACGGCCATTAAGTCGCTATACACGGAAAGCACTGCTAGTGTCAGAGTAAATGGAGATCTTACAGCCTGGTTTGATATCAATAAAGGTGTCAAACAAGGTTGCGTAATGTCCCCGTGGCTATTTAATCTGTATATGGACAATTGTATGAGAGAGCTGAAAGGGTTGGATGTAGGTGCCAAAATGAGCGGAGTGTCAGTAAGCTGTCTCTTGTATGCGGATGACGCTGTCCTACTTGCTGACAACGAGCATGAACTACAAGTCCTGGTGAATTGTATGTATGAGGTATGCATGCGAAATGATCTGATGATGAATGTTAATAAGTCCAAGGTAATGATTTTTGAAAAGGAAGAAACCATGACAGTCTGCAACATTAGCGTGAATGGTGAAAACTTGGAGCAAGTAGTTGAGTTTTTGTATTTAGGTAGTATGTTTACAAGAGATGGGAGGGTGGAGAGGGATATTGAAAGAAGGGTTGGGGCAGGTAACAAAGTGAATGGTGCACTTAAAGTTGTCATCGCAAACAAAAACCTATCAAAAAAGCTAGAATGGCAGTGCACAATGGTGTTCTTCTACCGACCCTTATGTATGGAAGCGAAGCATGGAACTGGCAAAGGAAGGATGAAAGTAGAATAAATGCAGTAGAAATGAGATCTCTTAGACGAATGTGTGATATTCTGTGTATGATAGAGTGTCGAATGAAAATATAAGAAGTGAATGCGGTGCGAATGATGGTGTCATGAACAAAATAATGAAAGGATCATTAAGATGGTTGGACATATGGAAAGAATGAATGAAGAAAGAATGGTAAAAAAATTATATGTTAATGATGTAAATGGAACCAGAAATAGAGGAAGACCGAGGAAAACGTGGCACGATCAAATAAATCAAATATTGAATGTCGGCCATGTGAGGAGTCAGAGAAATCGACGCGCGTGCATGACACGATGTATGAATGTTGAGGAAGAGAGAGAAATATGTCAGGAAAGAAAGGTGTGGCAGTCCATTCTTTCTGCCTACCCCTTCGGGGAGACGGCGTGATGGTTAGTTAGTTAGTTAGTTTAAAACATATTTAAAGAATTTTCGACGAAAGATCGTGAGAGATCCGGCATCTCTTAACTGATTTGCCAATTTATTATATAAATTAAGTCCTCTATAGAAAATACTTTTCTCTGTTCTTTCAAGTCTGGGTCTTCGGAGCCGGAATCTATCACGACAATTTGTCAAATAGCCAGGATAGAACAGTGTGGCTATTCATCATATCTGCCTTACCTTTCGAGAAAACGGCGTTATGCTTACATTATATTTGATTAGGTCAGATACAATATCATAATGCATTCCTAATATTTATTGGTTCTTGAACAATGATGTAAAACTCCATATTAAAAAAATAATACGAATGAAAACGTATGTTTTCTAAAAGTTTTAATACATTTTATGGGAATGACATGTTTGGCCTTGCTAAGTCATTACCTAATGTTTGTTAGACAAAGGCATAATCAGACATTTGATAAAAACCTTAGCAAGGCAAAACAGTAGCGAAAAACGACCACAATTGTATCTTTCTTTATATTGCAGTGAGAAATAGTCAAATAATCCCATAAAAGGTACTATGAAAGTCATTTAACTCTAATTTAAGTTACCACGTATTTTGGATCAACCTGTATACAATATAATTAAAGTGTTTTTTGTCCCTTAAAAAGTGATTTTAATTAAACAGTTTCCTTATGAATTTAAATATCAGTTGTGATAAAGTAATCGGTATAAAATGTTACCAATTTATATAAAAAGCGCGGTTCTACTCTTGATCCTTGCGGCACACCTGAGTTTAGTGTCGTGTGACGTCACAGGCTTGGAGAAACATTCTGTTTACTATGGATTCGCCCTGACTGCCATAAACAATGGATCAGACAACGAGTGCAGAAGCAAAATGGTGCTTATTGAAGAAGGAATAAGGCACAACGAAAAATGGGCTTTGAAATGTAAGTATCATACAAAATTAACTAGCTAACTAACTGTTCTTTACTGTTCTTTCTTGATATTTTCTCCTTCTTCTTATTCTTGTTCATCCTGTTATGGCTGTCCACTCCTCGACGTAGACCTCCTCTCGTATTTTTTACTCCCTTTTTTTTTTAAACCCAAAAAAAAAAATTAAGAGGCATTGCAACCCATGCCGGGAATTAGCTTGTTGTATATTTTTTATTTAATTAAGTTTTTAAAGAACCCAATTGGATTATAACTCTGTCCTGACATACCTCTCTAGATTCCTCTACGTTCATACATTGTAACATACACGCTCGTCGATTTGAATGTGGCGGCCTGTTATTAATTTAGTCATGGCATGCTTTCCTTAGTCTTCCACAGCTTCTCTTTCCACTCTCACTTCTTGTATACAAAATTTTAACCATTCTTCTCTCGTCCATTCCTTCCATATATCCAAACCATCTCAGGGATCTTTTTTTTTTTTTTTTACTCATGATGCAATCATCTGCCTTACATTTCTGCATTATTTCGTCGTTCGGTATTCTATCACATATCGTTTTCCCGCACATTCTTCTCAGTGATCTAATTTCTACGACATTTATCCAACTTTCATAATTTTCAACAGTGTCACTTTTAAAAAGTGTCAATTTTAAAAAGCGTAAATTTTGAAAAGAGTCAGCTTTAAAATGTGTTAATTTTAAAAAGTGGCAATATTAAAACGTGTTAATTTAAAAAGTCTTATTTTAAAAAGTGTCAATTTTTAAATGCGTCATTTTAAAAAGAGTCAAATTTGAAAAGAGTCACTTAAAATGTGTCAATATTAAAATACATATTGGCTAGTGCCATTGTGTACTGCCATATTTGCTTAAGTGGATATATTTCTAAGATAGTGGATATACCTACTCTAAGTTTTGAGCGTGTTTTGTAATAACAGGAACACAATAAAATGGGATGAGGAAAAAAATAATGAATCGTGACGTCATAATACAATAAGGAAAATTTAACTACATAAAAGATATTTTGTTATAAATTGGATACAATTAGAAAATTATACCGGTCTACAACTTTTAATGACTGGCGATTTCATTTCATTTGTGTAGTTTAAATACAAAAATTCCCATTTTTTTACAAGGATAAAAAAATACCTCTATAGATTTTGTCATTTATTATTCAAAACTTTTAATTATAGTAAAGTAAAATCTCGATATAACGGACCTCTATTTAACTAACTAGAACAACCTGAAATCAATAAACATATTAAATACCTTAACAACATTTTAAATGTATACAAATTCTTGTAGACAAATACTGGATTTTACCCATTGCGGATAAATTATCTTTTAAACTAACTAACTAACTAACCATCACGCCGTTTCCCCGGAGGGGTAGGCAGAAAGAATGGAACGCCACACTGTTCTGTCCTGACATACTTCTCTCGATTCTTCTACATTCATACATCTTGTCATGCACGCACGTCAATTTCTCCGACTCCTCACGTGTCCGACATTCAATATTTGATTGATTTGATCGTGCCACGTTTTCCTCGGCCTTCCTCTATTTTTAGCTCCGTTCACGCCGTTTACATATACCTTCTTAACCATTCTGTCTTCACTCATTCTTTCCATGTGTCCAAACCATCTAACCGACCCTTTCCTTATTTTGTTCATAACACTTTCATTCGCACCACATTCACTTCTTATACTTTCATTTGTCACTCTATCATATACAGATTTGTCACACATTCGTCTTAGAGATCTCATTTCTACTGCATTTATTCTACTTTCATTCTTCTTTTGCCAGTTCCATGCTTCACTTCCATACATAAGGGTCGGCACAAGAACACCATTGTGCACTGCCATCTTGGCTTTTTTGGATAGGCTTTTGTTTGCGACATTCGATGACAACTTTAAGTGCACCATTTATTCTGTTGCCTGCCCCAACCCTTCTTTCAATATCCTTCTCCACCCTCCCATCCTTTGTAAACATACTTCCTAAATAAACAAATTCATCCACTTGTTCCAGATTTTCACCGTTTACACTAATGTTGCAGACTGTCATGCTTCCTTCTTTTTCGAAAATCCATTACCTTGGACTTATTCACATTCATCATCAAATCGTATCGCTTGCATACCTCATACATACTAGACACCAGGGCTTGCAGTTCATGCTCGTTGTCTGCAAGTAGCACAGCGTCGTCCGAATACAACAAACAGCTTACTGACACGGTGTGTCAGTAAATATTTTTTTATAAGGATTAATTGTATCTCAATAGAGACGAAGATGTAAATTGTTTTCTGGAAAAACAATATAATAGAATATTATCCTTACAAAAAAATAATTTATCCGCAATGGGTAAAATCCAGTATTTGTCTACAAGAATTTGTATACATTCAAAATGTTGTATAAAATAACTGGTCCAAGTTAAAAGCATAAAAATTGGAGAGACATCTCCAGGCGTAATCTAGTACTGTATGATTTGCGGAGCCTTTCACAGTGCATTAATAAAGATTTTCTGCTTAATGCTTCCCAATCTTAATAGATGACGCTAGTGTTGAGCGAACTAAAAAAAATGTGAAGATAAGTGCAGCATTCTAGCATATATACATCTTCCAAAAATTTGTCAGACGTGGTGGTCGTAGAATGTCGGAATGGGGAATTTTGTGAAATATAAAGCGATCGCTCAACCCAACCAATGACAGGTCATAAGTCCTGTAAGCGCCTCGACCACCATATTCTGTTCCCAGAAAACAATTTACATCTTCGTCTCTATTGAGATACAATTAATCTTTATAAAAACCTTATTTATTCCAATGACAATTTGAATAATTTCTTCAATATAATTTTCAAGTTGCTGGTTAAGTGCCTAATTACAGCTAATTTAAAAAACGGTGGATACGTGTAACATGAATTAAATAAACACAAAAGGCCGAATCGTCCATGTCAACATGTGCAACATCGAAAAAAACATTATGTGTTATTATTATATTATACATTATGTGCTAAATTAAAAAACGGTGGATTTGTGGAACATAAATTAAATAAACAATATGTGCACCATCTAAAAAGAACATTTCTGTGTTAATATATTTTTATTTTGTTATTTTATTTTATATTATTTGTTTTAGATTTATTTTGTGGGTGTTGGACGATCAAAGTGTGCGCGGTAGATGCCTATTGGTGGCGATGAGGTTCGCAACCCATCACACCGCGTCTCCCGCGGAGCGAAAAGAGAAGGATGGAGTGCCGCATCAGTAAAAGTGTGACAGTCCATTCTTTCTGCCTACCCTTTCGGAGACGGCGTGATGGTTAGTTAGTTAGTTAAAACCTTAAATTTACATTAATTAACTCTCGTTAATTTAGTTCCGTTATTAAATTAGATTCCCCGAACTTTTGATAATGCTGTATATTTTCTTATAAAACAGATCCAGACAAGGCCACAATTTAATTCATTCATATTGTTCAGTGGACTTAAATTTTTATATGGCCTACCAATAAAACAGTAGTAGCGTAGACATAGATATAAAATAAATTAGAAAAATAATATTATAGCGTCTAAGTTGTTAAACTCAATATTGGGTAATAAATCCGATTGGGCTAAGTAATAAAATTAAATAATAATAAAATTAATTGTATCTCAATAGAGTTAGTTAGAAAGTTTCAATCCTGGGATTGGTTTGCAGCAATTTCCTCTAATCTTCTCTTCCATTCTTCCCTGTCTTGTGCGGCTCTTTTGAAATCTGCATATGATGAGCAGCGCACGTCCACCAACAGGTCCTACAGGAACTCTCGGCGTGAGCGTCCCCTCGGTCATACCCTCCATTATGGCATGCAAGAGGCCTTCTTATCGTATTACATGGCCGATCTATCTTTCACGCCTTTCGGACAAGGCCCTGAGCAGGTGCCTTCCTTCTTCGATTCTTTGAAGAACCTCCTCATTCGTGATGTGGTCTCTCCAGGAAATTCCTAATAGTCTTCTAAAGGACCACATCTCAAAAGCCTTTAGTCTCCGTTTATCTCTTTCGGATAGGCACCATGACTCGCAGCCGTACATCAAGATACTCCATACATAAGTCTTGATGAGGAGTATTCTCAGTTTTAGGTCTATATTATTTGATTCTATTATTTTCGACCTTTTATTAAATGCAAGCCTAGCCTGATGTATACGACTATCGACCTCGCTATTAGACCGACCGTCCAATGTTATTTTGCTCCCGAGGTAGACAAACTCCTTGGTGTCCTTTAGTGGAACTCCTGACATCACTACTCTCAATTAATTAACTCGACGATTAATTATTTTATTTTATTTTTCAGTACTAGATGCTTCGGGGGCACCGGAAACGGGACTATATTGGAGTAACACTTACTGGATGGGATCCAAGAAGCAATGTGATCTGGCTACATCCCTTAAGCAAGCCAACGTCAACCCTTACTACCCGCCGTACACCCCGGAGACACCCCAAACTGTAGCATCCTTCCCTGTATCATATTTCTCTGCATACTTCTATCACAACTCGGAGTTTCAAATATTTACACACGTGGACAATGAGGTAAAATATTAATAACTAGTGATATGGAGTCCTCACGAGGCGAGATATTCCGTTATGCTGGAGAGGGTTCAGAAAAAATTTCTGAGGTATCTCTACATGAGGGAGTATGGTAGCTATCCGTGGCTCTATCCCACGGCATTTCTTCTGGGAATGCTCGGAACCAATTTTTACAGCTTCGAAGAGATGGACATCTAATAACCCATTTCTTCAGATTAATTAGGGGATACTTCGAGAACTCGGCCGTACTGGAGGATGTTGGTCTTTTTGTCCCCGATAGATATCTCCGACAGCGACAGCACAGATTGTTTACCTACCGGCCGCCAGAACCAATCTGCCTCTGGTGACACCGGTGGGAAGAGCAATTAGTCTGCTGAACGCGGTCTCCTCGGAGATCGACGTCTTTCATGTTAGTGAAAGTACGTTCAGAAGGCAAATACTATTGAGTTTAGAAAGTATCTTGTCTTCCTAATGTCGAACCATCTCTAATGCGTTCCTGGTACTTTGTTGTAATATTTTTATGATATTTTACCTGTACTTAATATATGCCTTAAACATTTTCCTGTTTGTAATGTCTATTAATTCAATAAACTGATTTGATTTGATTTGATAACTAAATAACTAACTAACTAACACGAAGGGGTAGGCAGAATGAATGGACTGCCAAACTTTTATTTCCTGACATGCTTCTTTTGTCATGCGCACATACATCGTGTCATGCGCGCATGCCGATTTCTCCGACTCCTCACGTGGTCAACATCAACAACAAAGTTCTTACGTTTTTTGTACCTCAAAGAAAACGGTTATTACCCCTGGCTGTACCCAACTGATTTCTTGCTGGGTATGCTGGACTACCAATCATTGGAAATTAGACGAACTATCCACCTGGGTGTTCACTTTTTTCAACTGATTCGTGGTCGAATACATAACTCTGATATTTTGAATGACTTGACTTTGTTTGTTGACTGACAATTATGTACGACAAGGGCAACATAGATTATTTCATCTGCCACTGTGTAGAACCAATCTACCTAAGGTAATGCCCGTGGGCAGGGCAATAATCCTTCTAAACCGCGTCTCTTCGGATGTGGTCATCTTCCACGATAGTGAGGCTACCCCCAGAAAACATCTATCTCTTATAAAATTGATATTTGGTTCTCTTGTTCTTCTTATTGTTTCTTTTTAATTAATTGTTCTTAATTTTTTAAATATCTTGTGTTTATGTCTATTGTTTATATTGCATTATTAAAATTTCACAATTGTATTGAATATTGTGTTAAAAATAGATTTTTTTTATTATTCTATAGTCATAAGCGATTTTGTTATGTACTGTGATGTTTATGATTTTTAAAAAAAATAATAAATTGAACAAATTAAACATTCAATATTGATGGCGTGATGTTTCGTTATTAGTTTAAACATTCAATGACATTGAAACAAAATAGATTCCTTTCCAATTTAGCGAAGACCCATTTTTATTTTTATGGCAAGGGTAACTTTATAACATTACTTTAAATGTGTTTTCTGTAGTTTTCGCTAGATGGAGATAGTGTGTAAATTAATAGTTTTATAGTACAGGCGGCTCAAAATTATCTTTTTATTATAATATTTATTGTTTGTTGAACAATGATATAAAACTTCATATTACATAATAAATACGGATGAAAAGGTCTGTTTTATTATACTTTACGGGAATGACATGTTTCGCCTGTCTAAGGCATTTGCAAATACATCGAAAATCAAACGCTCTGATTTAAGGTATAAACGTACACACGAGTAAAAAGAGTGTAATTAAGTTTATTGATTTCATTTAATATACCGTTACCCGAGAGTAAGAAGGTTCCAACTGACAAAAGTAAAAAGCTCAGAAAAATGATGTCAAAGTTTCTAAGACTTTTGTATTTTTAATAGTTTCTAAGATTTTTGTAACAAACCACGATATTTTAATGAAATTTTCTACAAAACCCAAGAAGTATCTTTAATATACATTCAAAAAATAACATATTTTTAAAATGTTTTAAAAATCAAATGGAACCTTTCTCATCTCTTTTCGTGACAAAACATTAGTGAATAGGGGTTTAGTTAGTTAGTTAAAGGCGGGCCACACTGTGATAAACAAGCTGGTTTGAAACCAAAATTTGTATACTAACAAACACGCAATCCACAGTTTACAAACACGACAAACACGCATTCAACAGATGTAAAAACGCATTCCACAGATGTAAACATGCATTCCACAGTTTTCGTTTGCACGATGCACGGTTTTTCAGGGTGCGATATTACGAGCTACTTTTGGTAAAAACCCAATGACATGGAAATGGCTAATTATAAGTGTTTAGGGAAGAGTATTAGTCATCCAATTCACACAATAAATTTGAGACCGATTTGTTGAAATTTCAACCCTTAAATTACCTACCTAATTGCATGAAACAAAAAAAAGGTTCAGTCGTATTGTTTCGCCGCTCACCGATTGATATATACCTATGAATTTAATATTCAAAATTTTAAAAATACTTATATTTCTATCTTTATACTCAAGGTCGAGCTGCAAAGGGCCTTTTACGGTCTCATATTAAAAAAAAATCTTACGAAATACGCTATTCAAATACCTACTTTATGTAAAGACAGAGAGATAGACAGATATATGTGTTTCTATCGTAGAAGTCAACAGACATATACATTTTATAAGAATAAAATTTTCAAAATAATAATTTTACAGAATAATGAAAAGTAGCTCGTAAGATTTTGAAACACCGTGCGACGCCGCGCCGCCACGCAACTGACCTTGACTGGTTTATAAACTGTTTTAATAAACACGAATCCACAGCCGCGCGTGTTTATCCACAAGCTACGTCAAACGAATTTTGGTTTACAACTGTTTTCAACTGTTTTAAAACATGTTTATCACAGTGTGGCCCGCCTTTTGTTATCAAATGGAACTAACTTGCGTATAACAAACTGTCACTTGAGAGTAAGAAGGTTCCAACTGTCAAAATTAAAAATCTGAGAAAAATAAAGTCATAGTTTCTAAGACTTGTATTTTAGTAACGAACGACGATATTTTAATGAAGTTTTCTACAAAACCCAAGAAGTTATATATCTTTAATATACATTCAAAAAAATAACTTATTTTTTTAGTTAACAATATTTTTAATGTCTTAAAAATCAGATGGAACCTTACTCATCTATTTTCGTAACAAAACGTTAGTGAATAAGGGTTTAACATCAAATGGTACCTCTCCATTATATTATTCTTTCTAAATATTATTTCTGAGTACACATGTTTTTTTTTTAATTATGTATGAAGATAAGTAATTAAACGGTGCTTTTATTATTTTTAGACGAAGATTACGCTGGGATTATGCCTACCAGCATCTTGCGAGGAGCAGTATGTCAGCGATATATTGCAAGAGTTTTTCGATTCGAAGGTCCTTCACTTCCAAAAGCTATACAACGCATCTTTCACCATGGACGAAGTCCTGAACACTGGAAAGGAGACGTCGTGGATATGGCACCCTATTTCTTTTTTATTCATGTAAGTTAAGACTCAAATTTTAAATAAAAAAAATACCAATTTGAGAAATAAAAGATTTGAAGAAAATGCTAAGCAAGACGAATTTGGGTCATGTGCTAAGGGGAGAAAAATACCACCTCCTTCGACTGATATTAATGGGTAAAGTAGAGGGACGTCAGGGAGTTGGTAGATGGCAGCTGTCCTGGCTGCGGAACATCAAAGAGTGGACAGGAATAACAAGAGTTTAGATTCTGTTCCAAGTGGCGCAGGACAGAGATTCCTTTGCTGCAATGATCGCTAACGTTGGGGGGACCTGACACGGCACCGAAAGAAGCATAAGAAGCAAGACGAAAATGTCACTCTCATAAAATATAATCAATATCCTACAATGTTGTCATGTTTATTAATATTAAATGTGTCTCTAATAGAAGAGGAACAACAAGAAATAGAAGATTTCATAATATCAGAATATTCCATATTTTGGCATTAAAATTTGTTTAACTTGTTTGCTTTTTAAAAATATAGAATGCATTTTGTTTTTAGAATCAACACGCTCGTAACAGCTATATTTGTTTTACTGGGAACAATATATGATTTGTTCATATATCAACCTGCGTTAGAAGTACGAAAAAGTAATGAAATATCTTCACAAAATGGTGGAACAATTGAAGGTAAGCTATACATTAAAGTTAGTTAGAAACTGATTTGACAACATTCCCTTGACGGCTAAGCCCCCTCATACTTACTTAACCCTTAACGTACCGTGTTCAAAACAAAACGCTCGCTCCCAAGTGGTCAATTCAGTTTACCGTTAACTTTATCTATAAATATCAAGCATATGACTCGATGAATCAAAATTTAATTTATGTCATGTTGTAGGGAATTTCATTAGAAATAGATCGATATCTATAACATACATAGATTATTAGAAAAACATATCATTATTAATTTTTTTCTGGAACCATGCGAATTCTGATATAGAATGACGAGACAGCATATGAACAACTGACAGCAAGTATGAACTTGTCTCGCCCCGCCGCGCCGCGGTGCTATAATTTTACGTATGATAAAGGCACCTAGACAAAATGTATATTACGTTCAAGACAACGAGTACGTATTAATATTTGTCCCTTTTGGTAAAGTGTTAATATTTTAACAGTTCTGATATTATTAAGTTGCGTGCTGCGTTTCCGTCCACAATCGGTATTATTACGTATGAGAAAAGGGCAAATATATAATTTATAATACGTTCAAAACAGCGAGTAAGTATTTGTCACTTTTGATAAAGTTGTAAATATTAGCAAAACAAATTCTACCTTAACACGAATGAAGGTGAGGGCAGTCTTAATTTTTTTTTTTTTTTTGGGATGAAGGAAGTAATTTTTTGCTTTTTTTATTACGAAATATTGAGAACACTTCAATGGAGGATTACAATTTTTTTTATAATATTAGGGTCCAAAGGTTTTAAGAAAATCAACTTTAAATTGGCAGTGGAAACTCAATTGACCACATGGCAATGCGACGGTTAAAACTGACCTGGACAGGGGTCCGCCGCGCCGTTTGAGTTCTCCCCTTACCGCTGTCCTGGTCAGTATTACGCAGACAACGTGTTATAAATTTGTTTTTTTTTTCAGATGACGGCAATCAAGAAACAAATGGTCAAACTACCATAAATCAAAAAAAGCCGACACTAAACAAATTCCAACAAATTATTCTGTCATTCAGTTGGTACACAAATTTTCAAAAAGTCTTTACTTTGACACTCCCGCCAGGAGGTCTCGCCCCTATCAATGGCTTAAGGTTTGTGGCATGTCTTCTTTATTATTTTTTAACCCTCGAGATTTATGATAATCCCCCTTTCTACATTTACGCATCGGTTGAAATAATTATTATAATTGTTACACAATAAATACTAATCGGGTTAAGAGTAAGTATTTTTTTTATCGAAAATCGGAGATAAACACAATTTTTTTGCATGAAACTTAAGGTAAAATTAAGGTAGACCGTAGAACACTATAGAATTCCATAATTATGAAAAAAAAAACTGTTTTTCATAAACATTGTTCTTCTTGTTCTTCTTCGATGGCCCTACAGCCCATATCGAGCTTTAGCCTCCAGTATTCTTCACCTGCAACTTCTCCTGCCCTCCGCTTCGACCCTCTAAGCTGACACTCGTAACAATTTCGCCCCATCTCTCCCAACTTCATCCTCCCATCGCAGCCTTGATCGTCCAATTGGTCTTCTACCACCTGGGTGCCACTCCAGCAATCTTTTTGGGGTTCGCGATGACGGCATCCCCTGCACGTGACCGGCCCATCTCAGTCTATTCAGTCTGACCTGTGTGGGGAGACTGGGAGCTTTGTAAATATAGTACAGCTCGTCACTGCGTGAGACCATTTTGTTTGGCGGAGTACGTAGTGGGCTATCGAGGAGGATTTTTTTTTATCCGCATTGATTGCGGGAGGGGTAAAGGACTGAATGATGGTGGATAATTTGGTGTTAAAGTCGTGGTCTGGAAATGAAAGAGATGAAGTTGGAGTAGTGCAAGGAATAATAGAGCTGGAGTGGCAGTATTCTGATGTAATAGAAGGCAGATTGTATCAAAATTTGATTACTAATCTTTTTTACTATTTCAGGGTTCTCATGACATCATTCATCATCTCATCACACAGCTTCTTCTTCGTTAATGACTACGTGAACAACAGGGCCAGCGGATTGTTCATCAACGATTCTTTCATCGGACAAATCTACGCTAATTCATCGTATGCTGTCGATGTGTTCTTCTTTTTAGGGTAAGCCAATTGTATTAAATAATTTGAAAACACACTTAACCAAATAAGGCAAAGCTTGGGCATGTGACGAGAGAGGCTGAACTCAGGTGGTCACCTAGAATGCTGAAGTGGAAGCCTTGAAACAATAGAATAATCATAAGAAGACCATGAAAGGGGGGACGAATGATATTATCCAATTTGTAGGTCGTAGTTATAACAGATAGTCCAAGATTTTGGAAGAGTTTAGATGAGGCCAGCAGTAGAATAAAATTGGCTTTTAGCCTTTTAGGAAGGGTCTTTAATAAAACTTACCGAATTCAAAATACGTACCTACACACTAATCAAAAACTCAAACCCATACACCCTAGTCCAGAAACTGTTACAGGTTTCACGTACCGAATGTACGAACAAAGCCAGGACATTTAATGATATTTTACAATGGACTAAAACTTTACAATATCCGACCAATAGAGCTTAAGTGTTTGTCCAGAAATATGTTTAAAATAAATCTGAAAAGTAATTTTATTCGTATAATGTCTTAGAAAGGCGAAACATATCATTCCCATAAAATATATAATATAATAATAAAACTTCTCGAAAACGTACGTTTTCATTCGTATTAAATATCGAGTTTTTCAAGAAACAATAAACGAAGTAATATGATTTAATAGCTTGTTAGATGTAAACAACCTTATTATTAAATAATATGAATGCAAACGTCTATCTTCTAGGAGTTTTATTAAAGTTTAGATGGAATGACATGTTTCACCTTTTTAAGGCATTATCAAATGTCATTCCGTATCAAATTTAATAAAATCGAATTACGTCATTCCATATAGAATTTAATAAAACTCCTTGAAGCCAGGCGTTTTCATTTATAACTAATTTAGTAACTTACCATCACGCCATCTCCCCGAAGGGGTAGGCAGAAAGATTGGACTGCCACACTTTTCTCTCCTGACATATTTCTATGGCTTCTTCAACATTCAAACATCATGTCATGCACGCGCGTCGATTTCTCTGACTCCTCACATGGCCTACATTCAATATTTGATTTATTTGATCGTGCCACGTTTTCCTCTATTTCTGGTTCCATTTACATTTTTATTAATTATTTAATATAGAGTTTAACATCATTGTTCAAGAAATATTGAATAAGCTTCTATTATAACTCTTATAACCAATTGGGCTTTTTCCAGTTAATTAGTCACGGCAATAAAATATAATAAAATTTATATAAAACAAATGTTTTCATTGATATAAAATAATTTATACGTTTATTTAATGTCAATTTTTGGATGATCAAAAACCTGAAAATGTGTTTTTTCCGCTAGGGGATTTTTGTTGATCCATGGACTATGGAGATCAAAAGATTTAAGAGATGAATCAAATCTCACGTGGAGCAATCTGGCGAAGCTGTACATCCAGTCGATATTCAAAAGATTTAGAAGGTACGTACAATTAAAAATTATCTCATAGTATTATAACTTAGCCAGTTCCATGGGCTCTAAAAATTATTTAAAAAAATAATATTGTTATGTCATAAAAAAAGAGGGGTTTCATTAATGAAAGATGTGATACTTCCAAATTTAAGTAACTTAACTGGCCCAAAATCCAGGACCGAGTAAAATACAAATTATGTTTGACAGTTTGAACAAATGAGAGTAGAATAAATGCGGTAGAAATAAGGTCCTTAAGACGTATATGTGGTAAAACGATATACGACAGAATCTCAAATGCTGATATAAGAAAGGAATATAGAGCAGAAGAAGATATTATGAACAAAATATGAAAGGATTGCTGCGTTGGTTCGGACATATGGAGCGCATGGATGGAGAAAGAATGGTTAAGAAATTATACGTTAATGATGCAAATAGAGTACAGAGTCGAGGCAGACCGAGAAAAACATGACATGACCAAAATAATAAAATTTTAAAGGTTGGTCATCTTAGAAGTCAGAAGAATCGACGTGCTTGTATGACTCGTTGTATGAATGTGGAGGAAACTATAAAGGTGTGGATAAGATAGAGTAGTGTGGCAGTCCATTCTCTCTGCCTACCCTTGCGGAGAAAAGCCATGATGGTTTGTTTGTTTGTGTTTGACAGTGTTTAAGGCTCGACACCTGAGAACGCCAGCCTATATGTCGAACCTCTGCGTGACACCCATGCCAACGGAAAGGCAACATTCACTCCGATCAGTAGAAACAAAGGCGAACAACATTACAATTCAAGTCAGAGCCAATAAAGCAAGTTTCTATGATCGTGCTTTCAGCTTTGCGGGTCCTTGCGTGGAATAGACTCCTGGTTAGTATTAAGTATGAGGATAGTGACGTTAAATTTAAGAAACTTCTATAGACTGGTCTATTCGGTCAGTCTTTTCCTAGTGCGCATTAATTTTGTCAGAACAAAACTTAAAATACCTTATTAAAAAGCACTTAAAATATATTATATATCATCGTAAACAAAAATAATTAAGAACATTAAATTATTTCCGTTTGAAATTTGTAGCTTATGTACATCACAGTAACGCTGTGTTTTTGATACAATTTTCTTTCGGTGCCTTGTCAGGTCCCCCCAACGTTGGCGATCACTGCAGCAATGGCATATCTATCTTGCGCCACTTGGAACAGGTTCTGAACTCTTGTTATTTGATGTTCCGCAGCCAGGACAGCTGCCTTCTACCGACTCCCCGACGTCCCTCCATTTTACTTGATACAATAATGTACTGTAATATAAAACGATGTACGACAAAATCTCAAAAAATAATCTATTATGAAAGGATCGCAGCGTTGGTTCGGACATATGGAGCGCATGGATGGAGAAAGAAAGTATGAGTAAACGATGTAAATGGAGTACGGAGTCGAGGTATGTAGACCGAGGAAAACATGACATGATCAAATTTATCAAAATTTAATGGTTGGTCATGTTAGAAGTCGGAATAATCTATGTGCTTGTATGACTCGTTGTATAAATGTGGAGAAAGCTAGAGAGGTGTGTCTGGATAGAGTAGCGTGGCGGTACGTTCTCTCTGCTTACCTGTGCTCGGAAACGGCGTGATGGTTTGTTGTTGTTGTTGTTACATTGTTAAAGATACGTCTCCATTTTTTTTCCAGATTAACACCAGTATACATGTTTACACTCGGGATGATGTATTCTCTATCAGCGGCAAAGTATCCGTCAAAACCAATGTGGACCAATGAGAGGAATGATCTCCAATGCGACAAGTACTGGTGGACCAACCTCTTGTACATAAATAACTTGTACCCGGGTACCTACAGCAGCATGTGCATGTCGTGGACATACTATCTCTCTTGCGATATGCAATTCTACATTTGGACCAGTCTCATATTCTACATATCAAAGAAGTTAGTATTTTTAATCTTTTATATTGTGTGTAACAGTAGACAGTAGACCTACGAGTGTCCACAAATGACTCCACCCCAATATTGCTCCACGGTGTCCCCCTTGTGACCACGACCAGCTTCTGCTACCTCGGTAGTATGATAGCAGGCTAGGGAGGTACGGAGGAAGATGTAGCCAGCAGACTCAACAAGGCAAGGGGAGCTTTAGCAATGCTTTGCCTGTATGGAGTTCCAGTATCATTTCAAGAAAGCTCAAGCCCAAATATTCAGCAGTAGCGTTCAAAAAGCGTACTGCTGTACGGATGTGAGACTTGGAAATTGGTAAACTCCAGGTGTTTATGAAAAGGTGCCTTCGCTCAATATTCAAGATCTATTGGCCCCAAACAGTGTCAAATACTGTTCTCTGGACCATGGCAGGCGAAAAACCAATTAGAGAACAAGTCGCTAGACGCAAATGGTATTGGATCGGTCACACTCTGAGACGGAACCCAGCCTGCATCGCTCAGGGCGCACTAGACTGATCCCCTATGGGGGAAAGAGAAAGCAAGGCAGACCTAGAGCCACCTGGAGAAGAACCCTGCAGGACGAGGTTAAGACGGCAGGCCTCACTTGGGATGATGTTAGGCATCAGGCATGCGATAGAGTCAGGTGGAGAAAGTTCCTTGAGGCCCTATGCACCACAGAGGTGTGACAGAACAAAAAGAAGAAGATGAAGATATTGTGTGTAAATAAGTCTGGTTTTATTTATGATTATTATAACTAGTTGCCTGCGCTTGACCCGGATATTGAAATAAAATTCAGAATTGAAGTTGCACGAGCTGCATTTAATAAAATGAGAACCTTCTATGGCAACGATAATCTTAACCTGAAACTCCGACAAAGAATGATTAAATGTTATATATGATATGTTCTACTATATGGCTGTGAAACTTGGACTCTGAAAGTGAATGTAATGAACCGGTTAGAGGCGTTTGAGATGTGGATATACCGCAGAATGCTCCGTATACCTTGGACCGATAGGGTCAGTAATGCAGACACACTACAGAGAGCCAGAGCCAATACAGAACTGTTGTCGAGTGTGAAAGTTTGAAAGGTCTCATATTTGGGTCATATGCTAGGGAGAGAAAAATACCACCTCCTTCGACTGATATCAATGGGTAAAATAGAAGGACGTCGGGGAGTTGGTAGAAAACAGTTGTCCTTGCTGCGGAACATAAAAGATTGAAGAGGAATGACCAGAGACCAGAACGTGTTTCATGTGGCGCAGGATAGAGATGCCTTTGCCGCAGTGATCGCCAACGTTGGGGGTATCTGACACGGCTCCGGAAGAAGAAGATAGTAATAATTTTTTTACCATTCTTTCTTCATTCATTCTTTCCATATGTCCAAACCATCTTAATGATCCTTTCATTATTTTGTTCATGACACCATCATTCGCACCGCATTCAATTCTTATATTTTCATTCGACACTCTATCATAACTAGTAAGTTGCAACCCGCGAAACATTCACGGAAGTAAAGATTTTCTACCCTTTGAAAAACTTGATTCATAATAATGAAATAAAACGATGTTTTTTAACTACTTCCACTTTTGTCTTTATTTAGACAGCGACCGGTTTCGCCAGGCTCGCTGGCATCGACAGATTACCGAAGAACGATGTTTGGTTCACTTCACTTTGCTTAGCGACTGAGTTTGCTAGGCTCGTTGGCATCGACAGACTTCAGCTCATCGATGCCAGCGCGAGCCTTGGCGAAACCGGTCGCTGTCTAAATAAAGACAAAAGTGGAAGTAGTTAAAAAACATCGTTTTATTTCATTATTATTTAAAATGAACTTCCATCAAGAGATTTCGGTAAAATCATTTGATTATCTTAAAAACTTGATTCATTATACAATCGTAACTTTTAATGCCAATATTTTTTTCACATTAGTTAAAATTTCACAATGAACAATATGAGTTATAATTTCACAATTAACAATATGCTCTCCTTTTGTTTTCTACACTTCTCAGAAAACAAAAATCAGAACAAAATTCAAAATTAGATTCAGAATCAAAACAAAATACAAAAAAGTATTCTTCTCTTGCTCTTTTGTATTAAAAATATTCTCATACTCTATCTTGATGACATCCGAATTTTTGCCTATTCATATTAAGATATTAATAAAATTTCTATAAAACGGACGTTTTCATTCGTATTAATTATTATAATAAAGAAATGCTATTTATAAGTTGTAATTAGATTTAAAGTATCATCATCGGCTGTCCCCCGTGTCCGAGGAAGACTGTCCTTCACGGTTGTGGGTCTGCATGTGACTAAAGAGCCCGATCCTGGACTCACATATTCTGGGGCATCTGGGGCAGGGGAAGGCGCTTGTAATGGGGCCGTCATCGTCTCCCAGTGGTCTCTCCTTTCTCCTCCTCCTCTCTGCGACGTCGTCTCTGCGCTGTGCTTCAAAGTCTTGTGTGCCTTTATGTACTGCTGTTCTCCACCTAGGTCTGTCCTCTGCAGTCTTTTCCCAGCAATCACAGTCGATTCCAGTATAATTTTATTTAGGGGGAATTTATAATATAAAAATATAATTAATGAACATCTCATCCCAGAAGTTCTTTGAGATGTTTCGCCTGGCTTAGGTATTCTCCAATGACATTCGATAATGCCTTAGCAAGGCGAAACACTACATTAACAATATATGTGTTGTTTTCAGGTGTTTCAAAATTGCAGCATCCCTTTTGATTGGCACCTTTTGCTTATCACTAGCTCTATTAGGCATAATGACATATCTAGAAGAATACAGATCATTGTAAGTATCTTTCAATTATACATTTTCACCATTAAAATTAAATATCTCCTTCTTATTCTTCTTATTCCTCTTAGTTAAGGTCGTATGACCTGTTTGTGACGGTGAGTTGTCCTGGGATGTTGATGTCCAGCCATCTTTCCATCTTTTTGGCGGCCTTCCTAATAGTCTCTTGCTGCTGGGTTTTCATATTTAACCATTTTTCAATGCAGTCCACGTGGTCTCTCCAAAAGCGCCTTCTGCTTCTTCCCCATCTCACTCCACAGACAGACCTTATCGTTTCATTTCTGATCCGATCTCTGAGGATATTGCCTGCGATGGAGCGTAGGGTTCGCATTTCTGCTACTCTAAGAAGGTCATGTAGACAACATCCCTTTTTTTCTCATTGACTGTCTGTTTTATTGACTATTTTTGTACAAAAATATTAATGACTATCCACGGTTATCATTTTTGTTTTGTTCTTGTTTATTTTTATGCTAAATACTTATTAATAATGTTTTTTTTTTTTTTAATTTCAGCGCGGATATGTTTTACATAACAGCCCCAGTATTTTACTATCCTCCCTGGATGAGAATAGGACCCTATATTATTGGAGCTAGTATTGCATACTTGTTTAACAAGCTTGATAAGAAAATTGTATTTAAAAAGGTAAAAATATTTTAATTATTCAAAATCGATGTACTCGTATAAGTTTTGGGCGCATAGCCCGGAGAGGAACCTTGAAAGCGTCCACAAGGACGACAACCAAGCCGCTGGTCCTATCAAATCAGGCCCTTGACTGGTCTCTCGTCTCTCAGCTGCAGCCTGGAGACTGACGGGTGACGTATATAGCGTGCCATGGTCAATAGTTTATAGGATGGACACGACCCTCAATCATAAAGAATAGACTGAGAAGAACAAGAAGAATAATGGGCTATCAGGATAGAAGAGTGTGTATGTAACTCGGGTGGTGGTCTAGGGGATATAACGCTTGGCTCCTGATCCAGGGGACATGGGTTCAAGCCTGGACACGACCAGATTCCTTCTTCATAATAATGAGCTATTTTCTGCTCACATTGAAGATTTTCTGATCACATTGTCCTTCAATTCTGCTCTCCCTTACTGTGTAACGGCAAGATGGTTAGTTAGTTCATCATCATCAGCGTAACAAGGTCTTAGCTTTCTCCAAGAAACGTCTACATCCTGTCGTGTATCTGACTGCCACCTCCGAGTCTTGCTGCCCCAAGGTTTGACAGTTTGGCACGAAACCATCCAACCATCGCAGTTTGGCCTGCCGACGCTTTTTTGGTCTACTAGGTCGTTCTTCTTCTTCTTCTTTTTGTCCTGTCACACCTCCGTGGTGCATAGGGCCTCAAGGAATCTTCTCCACCCGACTCTATCGCATGCCTGATGCTTAACATCGTCCCAAGTGAGACCTGCTGCCTTAACCTCGTCCTGCAGGGTTCTTCTCCAGGTGGCTCTAGGTCTGCCTCGCTTTCTCTTTCCCCCCATAGGGGACCAGTCTAGTGCGCCCTGAGCGATGCAGGCTGGGTTCCGTCTCAGAGTGTGACCGATCCACTGCCATTTGCGCCTAGCGACTTGTTCTCTAATTGGCTTTTCACCTGCCATGGTCCAGAGAACGGCATTTGACACTGTTTGGGGCCAATAGATTTTGAATATTGAGCGAAGGCACCTATTTATAAACACCTGGAGTTTACCAATAACGTCTGCGGTAGATTTCCAAGACTCACATCCGTACAGCAGTACGCTTTTAACGCTACTGCTACTAGGTCGTTAAACAACACTATTTTTGGGGGCTTCAGATCCCCCCATGCAATGTAAATGTCCTAGCCAGAGTAATCTATAAATTTTAATAACCTTGACTACGCTGACGTCCTGGTATTGTAGAGCTCTGTGTGGTATATTTACTTCATATCTGGCCATTCTTAATGGGTGGGATTCTGTGGTCGATTTTCCTTTTGAAACAGTCTAATTTTGTTTCATCACGTTTGGTAAATGTCCAAGTCTTCGAGACATACATTAAAACTGGTCTAATCAATGTTTTTTTTTTCTTTTATTAGTTCTTCTTCTTTAGCCTATTTCCGTCCACTCCTAGATAAAGGCATCCTCCATTTACTTCCATGCTACTCTGTCTCTTGCAGACTGAATCCAGGTTATGCCGATGTGTCGGTTCAGGTCATTCTTCCGACGTGGTTGCGGTCGCCTTGGACTCCAAGTCAGCAGCCTTATTGTCCATTCGTCGTCCAAACTTCTGGCTATGTAACCAGTCCTTTATCATTTTAGAGTCGCTATGAGGTGGATGATGTTAGTGACTATATATATCTTTTCGGACTCTGTCTCTATGGCTTATTCCTAACATGGGCCATTGGATCACTCGCGATTTATTCGTAATTTAGTTAGAAATATAGGGTGTTTCATAATATTATATTTTGTTTACAGATAACCGTATGGTTTTTGTGGATCTTAACCATTTCTACACTACTTTACCTTTTCTTGGCGTTCTCGGATCGTGACTTCCCGATCTATTTTAGTATATTGCATACTATGTTTTCTAGAAATGTTTTCGCTCTTTGCACTGGGTGGATTGTCTTGTCTTGCCTGACTGGAAACGGGGGTATGTAAAATAACAAAGTTTTTACCCTTCCAATATTTTTAAGCATTCATCATGTTCACAAGAGATGGAAAAATGGAGAAAGATATCGGAAGAAGGGTTGGAACTGGAAACAAAATAAATGATGCACTCAAAGTCATTACCGCAAATACAAATATGTCGACTGAAGCAAAGATGGCAGTGCACAATGGAGTTCTAGTGCCGACCCTTATGTATGGAAGTGAAGCTTGGAGTTGACAGAAGAAGGATGAAAGTAGGATAAATGCCGTAGAAATGAGGTCACTATGAAGGATATGCGGAAAAACAATGTATGATAGAATATCTAATGAAGTGTAAGTAAATGTAAGGCGGATGAATGCGTGATAAATAAAATCAAGAAAGAGTCACTAAGATGGTTTGGACATATGGAACGAATGGATGAGGGAAGAATGGTTAAAAAGATATATACAAGATGTGTGCATGTCACGATGTGTGAATGTAGAAGAGGCGCGAGAGTTATGTTAGAATAGAAAAATGTGGCGACCCATCCTCTCTGCCTACCCCTCCGGGGAAAAGGCGTGATGGTTAGTTAGTTAGTTAGTAGTTAGTTTTACTACCAAAAGGACATCTCCCAACAACAAAATAAAATAATAAATTAGCATATAACATTGACTACCTTACCCCAACCATACAAGTTTACAGACAAACAAAACAAATGGACATATCAGACCTGACCAAATATGAGACCTTAAAAATTGTACACAGAGTGACCATGGAGAAGACAACAGACAGCAGCTACAAATTAACTAAAAATTCAGACATACACAGACACTGGACCAGGAACTGTGACAGATATCACTTACCGAATGCACGAACTAAGACAGGACAATCAAGGATATTAAACAATGGACTGAAACTTTACAATGAACTACCAAATAACACAAGGAGTCTCACTACAACTCAATATAAAAAATATTTGAAGCAATACATAATTAATAGTAAGATCTAAAAATGTAACCATTTAACCCAATTGTTTTTTTTTTTTTAATAAATAAAATAAAATAAAAAAAGCCTTTCAACCCGCAATATCGAGTGAGACTCATAGTAAAAAAAATCAAAACTAAAAACACGAACGTTACTCGTTATCGGAATAATTTGAATAATTTATAATACATATATCTCATTGTTTTAAATAATATCATATCATTGTTTTAAACCCATATATAATATTAACACAAATCAAATCAAATCAGTTTATTTCATCAACAGACATTATAAAATTAATTTTTAAGGCATCTATTGAGAACAGGTACAATATATTGTGTATAGTATACTACCAGAAACGCATGAGAGCCTAGCAGTCAAATATTATACTTTTCCGTTTCATCCGTTTATGGGGTTTCGTGGATTTTTCAAAATATCGCCCAAATCGTTCTTCTTTCAAAAATACAGTTCTGTATCTGTAATCTGTACTGGAGTAGGTTCCATGATTTTTGTTTTGCCCAAGTGTTTTGAGTCTCTATTAATTTCTTTAATATATGTTATTTGGTATTGGTAATCTTGGATGGACAAGACTACCTTCAAGCGCTATGACAGCCACACCGGAGGTCCCGGGTTCGATTCCCGGCGATGGCAGTGTGATTTTGACTTTATCTTTGGTCTGGTGTAGAATTCACCTGACAATAAAATAGCGAAAGATTGGCTACCAATCTCATCTCATGAGAATCAATATAATAGCTAAAATAAAGTGTATACAGTAATTGGCTTCAAAGGACCTGTTGTATCAAAAAATTGGTATTATTTATGAAGATCGAATTGGAAGATTATTACTAATCAAAATATTAAATAGAGACTTATATTCTTCTTCCACTGCCTTGTAAGGTCCCTCCAACATTGGCGATCACTTGAAACAGGTTCTGAACTCTTCTGACGCCTATCCATTCTCTTATATTTCGCAGCCAGAACAACTGCCTTCTACCCCCTTCCTGACGTCTCTCTATTTTACCTATTAATATCAGTCGAAGGAGGTGGATTATCTACCCTTAGCATAACCCAAAAATGAAATCTTTCCAACCTTCACACTCGACAATAGCTCTTTAGTGGCTCTGGCTCTCTGCAGCACGTCTGTATTAGTGGCCCTATTAGAGTATTCTGCGGTATATCCACATCTCAAACGCCTCCAACCTGTTCATTGAGTTCCCTTTCAGAGTCCAAGTTTCACAGTCATATAGTAGAACAGACCATATATAACATTTAAACATTATCTGTAAGGGACTAACTAACTAACTAACCAACCATCACGCCGTCTCTTCGAAGGGGTAGGCAGAATGGATGGACTGCCACACTTTAACCGATGCGGCACTCCATCCTTCTCTTTTCGCCCCCGCGAGAGACGCGGTGTGATGGGTTGCGAATCTCATCGCCACCAATAGGCATCTCCCATGCACACTTCGATTGCCAACGTCCACAAAATAATTGTAAATCATATTTCTCACGCTTCCTCAACATTCATATCGTATCATGCACGCGCGTCGATTTCTCTGACTCATACGTGGTCGACATTCAATATTTGATTTATTTGATCGTGCCACGTTTTCCATTTACATCGTTAACATAAATTTTTATACCATTCTTTCTTCATTCATTCTTTCCATGTGTCCCAACCATCTTAATGATCCTTTTATTATTTTGTTCATAACACCATCATTCGCACCGCATTCACTTCTTATATTTTCATTCGACACTCTATCATACACATATTCGTCTAAGAGATCTCATTTCTACTGCATTTATTCTACTTTCATCATTCTTTTGCCAGTTCCTTGCTCAGTTCTATGTAAGAGACTTATACTAATATATAATATAAATAAAATGTGTTTTTTAGGGCCTGTGAACACTTTCTTGTCGGCAAAAGGCTTCATACCCTTCAGTAACTTGACCTACACAGCGTACTTGATGAATCCAATATTAATATATTTTCTGATCTCGGGAAACGACCGACCATGGCAGATGGAATTTTCTTTCGTTGTAAGTATAAATAATATTGCAAAATATAATATTTAAAAAAAAAAAAAAAGATGCGATTACGAAATAGATTAGATGTTGGAAAAAATGTTTAGAGGGTAAAGGGTTAAATTTGTTAAGGGTTATTAGAGATCCCAATATGCTCAGAGTCCTATACAACTCGTTGGTTCGGAGTAGGCTTGAAAGTGATTCTGTGATATGGAGTCTGAGGACTTGAGGAGTCCAAAGTTGGACATAGGCTTCCCTTCCCGACTTCCACAACTCTCTATCCCTCGCCATTCTGCGCATCATAACAAACGAAAAACATTAAGGCGACTCATTTAGACACAAAACGGTGTAACAAAGATAAAACAATGACACGAAACCAAAAAAATATACAAATCAGAAGGAACCCAAATACGATAATATGTCGACGTCAGTGAGGCAGTACTCTTTCCAGAATTTGTAATATATATTTTTATGAACTCACTGACGCTGAAAATGTCCAAATCCAAAACGATTAGATTCAATGTCCGAATTGCACTTGCTCCTACTGGGATCAACCTTCGACTTGACGACCTTCGTGGCAGAGTGGTTACGAGCTCTGACTTCCATGCCGAAGGTCCTGGGTTCGATTCCCGGCGATGTCAGTGTGATTGTCACACTGTCTTTGGTCTGGTGTAGAATTCAAGTGACAATAAAATGGCGATAGATTGGATACCTATCACATGACATGAGAATCAATATAATAGCTAAAAAATAAAAATTGTATACAGTAATTGGGTCCAAACGACCTGTTGTGTACATAAAAAAAAATAATAATAAAGACAGGTTGGTTCTGCGTGACGGAGCAAAGAACAATGGGAGGTCTCAGGAACAAAACTACCTATTTGCTCCGGAACATAGGGGTTCTCAATAGAGCCCCGAATCAGCTTGAAAAAATGCGTTGCCATAAATCCTTCCCTCCTCAGTTCGGAGGAGTTATACCCTAGCATGCCCAAGAGAATTGCCGTTGGATAGAGCCAAGGATATACCCCGTACTCTCTCATGTAGTGGGTTCTCAAGAATTTCTTTTGAACCCTCTCCAACATGAGAGAATACTGAAGCTTATGAGGACTCTATATCATGATGTCATCAGACTTATCTTGTAGTTTGCCTGGGTTTCTGTGACTTGTTCTCGATCACCACTCCAGGGTGCGTCTGGTCCACTGATCATTCGTTGTCTTCGCTATATGGCCAACCCAATTTCAATTCAATGAAGCTTTGTTGTAATATGTTTTATTTTCGTCTTATGTTTTATTATTATATTATATTTTTATTTTACAGATATTGACCAGTTTCGGGATAATCAGTTTTACATATTTTTGCTCAGTTTTCGTTACTATTTCAGTGGAGTATCCATCGGAAAAAATATATACAATTCTTTTCGAAAGTAATGACAAAAAACCGAAATTAAAAAATAATGATTCAAAACTGAAAACAGAAGAAGATTCAATTGCTAAGTAACACTAATTTTTAGATGACATTGTTTTGTGGTGGATAATTTATTGAAAACTTAGATTTTTGTTTGTTATTTATTAAAACAATTATATAAAACTCCATATTAAATAGTTAAAACGAATGAAAACGTCTGTTTTGAAGGTATTTTTTATACAAGGATTAATTGTATCCCAATAGAGACGAAGATGCAAATTGGAAACAGAATATGGTTGATCGAGGCGTTTACATTACCTATGACCTGTCATTTGTTGGGTCAAGCGCACGCTTCATGCAATACAACATTCCCCATTCCACCTTTTCTTACGACCACCATGTCTGACAAATTTTTGGAAATTGTATATATGTTAATCTGTAACATCACCCTTTACATGGTAGTTTCAATCTACACACTAGCGCCATCTATGAAGACTTCATTTTAAGCATCAAGCAGAAGATCTTTTTAAACGCAATGTGAAAGGCTACCGCCATTATCGTATTGCTAGAAACCGCCTGGAGATGTCACTCTAATTTATATGCTATAATTTGGACCAGTTTTTGTTTTTACAACATTTTGAATGTATTACTTAGGAATGACTTGTAACACCTTGCTAAGGCAATTTCTAATGGATATAAAACATCTATAAACCAGACGTTTTTATTTATATTAATTATTATATTTGTTGAGTTCTGACTGATCCTAGATTATTTTTGCTGTACTTGCCTTCATATAACTAATTTCATACTACGATAAAAAAAAATATCTCTTCAGAGAGAATGTACCGTCATGAAAGTAATTACCAGGCCGTAAGCACCATAAACAATATTTGCAAGATGGAGATTTATGGGGCCGTATGTAGTATTGGAATCCGTGGCGTTACAGTGTGTCTCGTGTCGTGATCTCATTTTATTTCGATTATTAATGTAAAATACGAATACGATTGTATTATTACTCCTTATATACGTGTTATAAATAATTTAACATTTGTACTTTCGCAGTGCTGGTTTATCAATTTGGCTGCCTAACCTCTCTACACTGAAAATTCTAAATTATATTTTCAAAGAATATGATCTAGAACCTTTCCCATTTGTTTCCAAGATTTTTAATTATGTAACATTGTTAAACATGTTTATGTTTATTAATTGTTTCGGAAAAGTCGATGTTTTTTAATTGACATTTGACAGCTGTGAGATCAGATCGGCCCCACATTTATAATTCAACATTACGGCCTGGTAAACAGTGATTTCGAGAAAGCATTAGGGAAACCACCCTAATAACACTTTCCATTAACCACTTCAATACCGTAAGGCCATCGGTGGCCGCTACGTAGGCGCACCATCAATACCGTAAGGGCCACTTTGCATTAAAAATGATTCCGGTAGGAATTTTAACATTTTTTGTGTGGCTAGCGACATCTATACACTATCTCTGCAAGAAAAATGAACCTTCTGACGTTGGTCGATCTTATTATAACAGGGATTTTTGTAGAAGTCGAGCACTAGGGTTACCACTTATGGTGAGGTTGATATAAAGGATCAAAAGGATATCACTTGAAAGAATTAAATTTCAAGTGATAATAGACAACTGATACAACATAGTTTATTTTTTTTTTAATGTTTAAAAATAATTTAAAACATGCGGTATGTGAGTGTTCCTAGGTCTAAAAACATCACGTTACTAAAACGGTTAAATCACTTTGGCGAATACATTCTCGTCAACATCAGGGGGACCTGACACGGCACTGTAAGAAGAATTTAGAAGGTACGAGAATATTAAAAGACACATTGTTATAACACAATACTTTATCAATATATTATATAAAATAAAATATGTATAAAAAAATATATAAATTCAATTAACACTATCCGTTGTTTGCTTTTACATTTTTAACACTTATTAATTAAAATGTTATTGATAAACTCAAGGTTTTGTGTAAATAGGTGCCTTTGTTCAATATTCAAAATCTATTGGCCCCAAACAGTGTCAAGGGTTCTCTGGACCATGGCAGGAGAAAAGCCAATTAGAGAACAAGTCGCTAGACGCAAATGGCAGTGGATCGGTCACACTCTGAGACGGAACCCAGCTTGCATCGTTCAGGGTGCACTAGACTGGTCCCCTATGGGGGGAAAGAGAAAGAGAGGCAGACCTAGCCACCTGGAGAAGAACCCTGCAGGACGAGCTTAAGGCAGCAGGCCTCACTTGGGATGATGTTAGGCATCAGGCATGCGATAGAGTCGGGTGGGGAAGGTTCCTTGAGGCCCTATGCACCACGGAGGTGTGACAGGACAAAAAGAAGAAGAAGAAAATTAAAATGTTTATATATTCATCACGATAACAGCTGATTCACCAATCATTATCAGATGCTACGGTTGAAACAGCTGTTCAATGAATGGTATTAAAAATTATTTTAATGGTAACTAGAACACACTGTAATTATTTATTATTTATTATCATTAATATTTAAAAAAAAAAGGTTTTAATACAATCCTAAATTTAAATGCATTTTAAATATCCAATATTGAAATGTTTTTTTATTGTTTGTGGTAGGCGCTGATTACTGGTATCTAAACTTGCAGAACCAGCGTGCCTTTGGTCATGTCAGTGTTAGTGAATGTTAATGACAATACAAAAATTTGTTCTCTTTAGTTCGTATTATTCCTCATGAACTGACTATTCCAAATGTTTGCTAACAAGAATTCCAATATTCACGACATAAGGATCTTTCAAAAAACTACATATTAAATAATTTTCACGAACACTGCCTTACTGACACTAAAATATCAACATCCAAATTCCTCTTTTTACCGGCATCACAAAAGAATGGTTGGTTCTGAGTGGCAGAGTGTAAAACAATTCATATCGACATTCAGAGAGAACCATAAGGAATGATTAGACCTATTTGCTCAAGAACGTAGGAGTTCTTAATAGAGCTTAGAACTAATTTAAAAATAATATCTCTTTGTGTATGTTAAGCTTATGGCTTTATTGTATACAATAGTTAAAAAATCATAAAACAATTAAACCAGTTTCTCAACATATTACGGAGTGCCACAAGGGTCTAAACATGGACCACTTTTTACAATCTTTAAAGATGATGTTACAATTGTATTATTGCTTATATATTTCAATAAATTGAACGATTTTAATCATATTATACTTATCTAATACACTCACAGCCTTATACAATGGCTAAAATTCCTTCACCAGATGCTCAAACCATTCTAATAAAGGGTTATTCTAAGACACAATTTGCTAGAGCCTCTTATGGGAACAGTAGCAGATCAGAGGTAAACGACGTACTTTAAGGTAGTCAAGATGGCGTGGCGTATTTATTTGAGAAGTTAGTAATAAGATTCTGAAAGCCCAGCATCAAGATTTATACTCTAATAGCCAGCTGGTCAAGGATCGATAGGCTAGTTCTTCTCGTCATTCAGGGTATTCGCAGCATTCGTCGCTGGCACCACTTGACTACTTCGTAATTCTTAATAGATAGATAAATAAAATATGGATAGTGTGGAACAATATTTTAATTTCTGGTTATACTATTATGATAACCTGTTTTAAGCTATGGTCAGCGAACAAATTTTGAAATATGCTTACAAATATACGAATGCAGACCTTTGGGACCCTAATTATTTGCACTCATACATAAATGAGATCATCCTTTGTTTATAATGTAGGTAAACACACATTATATTAAAATTTCTGTATAAAAAAAATATTAATTCATCCTGTTACAGTTAAACATGTGAATTCGTCCTGTTACAGTTCAAAATATTTATTCGTCCTGTTACGGTTCAAAATATTTTTCACCCTGTTACGGTTCAAAATATTTATTCGCCTTGTTACGGTTCAAAATATATATTAATTCGTCCTGGGTACCCTTTTAAGATTTTTACTTCAAGTTTAGAATAACCCTTTACTTACAAGATTGCTTGACTAGTATTTTGTTTACCAGGCAACAAAATGTTGGAATAACAATATATAATAATTTTAATCTTCTTTCTTAGTTTTGATTCCGCTTACTTGTGACCCATATCCATTTAAAATGGTTCCTTTTAATTTAATGACAATTGAATTAGTTCCCAAAGATGTTCCGTTTGATTTGACGCCATTTTGTGTTGTTCCAATTTCTTTTGTTTTTTCTTCAGCGACGAACTTTTTTTCTTTGCCAGACATGATATCCATTAGATTGTTAATAGGATTTTCGACAAGAATCACCATGAAAAACGCATATAAGAATGTCAGAAAAACTATTCCTAGTCCATTCAGCATCTGAAATAGAAATATAGCTATAATACAAATAATTAAATTAATGATTTTGAGTTGAATCCGTCCTCTGAATGATAACATCTCTGTATCTCAACCAACCTTAGACTCTACTAGATGGTTTGCCAATCATCTAGTAGAGTTAAATAATACTTTCCACAAAGAGTTTGGCTTGTAAGTCATTAAAATATTAAATAGAAAAGTAATTTCCATAATACTTCATTACGCACCATCCTATCCCACTAATTTGTTACGTATCCACCCATTCTCTCAAGCTTATACATTAAGCCACACCCTCTTCAAAAACGAATGTGTATTATTGTGTGCCCAGATATCTCCGTAAATACTAAACTAATCGGGATGAAATTTCCAACGTTTATTCAATATACCCCGGCGGTCAATTCTGGAATAATTTTGTTACGATTCAAGTCCTAATTAACTTGTAAGGTAATATTTTCGTAAGACTGTTTATATATTATGTATTTATCTATTAACAATTCTGTTTGTTTTTGTTACCCTGACGAAAGCTCTGACTGAAGTGGTGTAAAAACAAAGTACACAAGTGTTTTTAGAAATGTTTAATATTACTTACAACTGCGTTCTCGTCAAAATACGTGTTCTTATCCCTTAGAGAAGTCATGGATATGATGAGTGTTGGGTTTATGAGATAAACGCAATATGTCATCCTTGCCAAGGGAATCCAAAGATCGTGTGACATTATCCTCCCGAATTTTCCTGAAGAAATAAACAGTTATTAATCCATGATTATGATACAGAGTTATAAAGTGTATATATCTCTTTCATACTTTTCAAAGTGTATCAACAACAACAACAACAACCCATCACGCCATTCCCTGAAACAGTAGGCAAAGATAATGGACCAGCACACCTCTCTAGCTTCCTCCACATTCATACAGCGATCATACACGCACGTCGATTCTTCCGACTTCCAGCATGGCCAACTTTAATAGCACTTTTTATTCCACTTTTATTTATTAAATATTTTTACAGAATTAAAATATTTTTCACGTCATGTTTTGGAGGTGACCAATCCATCCTCATGTGTAAATTCTCGTATATAATATTGGTTATATATAACTCATATACATTTACACCTGAGGATGCTCAGGATGAGGAGGTCACCACCGAAACATGTTTCGATTAAATAATTAATATGAATGAAAACATCTGTCTTCTAGGAGTTTTGACGATGATGATGATTTGTAAAGCGCCATTTTTGTGAGAGATTCACTTCAAGGGCGCTCAATGTCCGGAAAGCTTCTCTTAAAAAGAAAAAATTTAAGAGAGCTTCTGAACACTCTTTCGTCTTCTTGGTTGCGGATATTGTAGGGCAGCCTGTTCAGCAGATGCCAAAAGCGCGATCCGCTTGAATTAAATTTTAGATGAAATGACATGTTTCGCCCTTCTAAGGCATTATCAAATATGACAAGAAAAAATATTTGATAATTCCTTAAATGGGCGAAACATGTTATTCCGTCTAAAATATAGTAAAACTTCTAGAAGACATTTTTCATTCATATTAATTATTTAATATGGAGTTTTACACCATTGTTCAAGAAACAATAAATGTTTTGATTAAAAATTTTATCCTTTAAAAATATTAAATAAATAAAAATGGAATAAGTAAAAACTAACTAACTAACTAACCATCGCGCTGTCTCCCCGAAGGGGTAGGCAGAAAGAATGGACTGCCACACTTTTCTTTCCTGACATATTTCTCTCGCTTCCTCAACATTCATACATCGTGTCATGCACGCGCGTCGATTTCTCTGACTTCTCACATGGCCGACATTCAATATTTGATTTATTTGATCGTGCCACGTTTTCCTCGGTCTTCCTCTATTTCTGGTACCATTTACATCATTAACATATAATTTTTTTACCATTCTTTCTTCATTCATTCTTTCCATATGTCCAAACCATCTCAATGATCCTTTCATTATTTTGTTCATGACACCATCATTCGCACCGCATTCACTTCTTATATTTTCATTCGACACTCTATCATACACAGAATATCCACACATTCGTCTAAGAGATCTCATTTCTACTGCATTTATTCTACTTTATCCTTCCTTTGCCAGTTCCATGCTTCGCTTCCATACATAAGGGTCGGTAGAAGAACACCATTGTGCACTGCCATTCTAGCTTTTTTGGATAGGTTTTTGTTTGCGATGACAACTTTAAGTGCACTATTCACTTTGTTGCCTGCCCCAACCCTTTTTTCAATATCCCTCTCCACTCGCCCATCTCTTGTAAACATACTACCTAAATACACGAACTCAACTACTTGCTCCAAATTTTCACCATTCACGCTAATTTTGCAGACTGTCGTGGTTTCTTCCTTTTCAAAAATCATTACCTTGGACTTATTAACATTCATCATCAGATCATTTCGCATGCATACTTCATACATACAATTCACCAGGACTTGTAGTTCATGCTCGTTGTCTGCAAGAAGGACAGCGTCATCCGCATACAAGAGACAGCTTACTGACACTCCGCTCATTTTGGCACCTACATCCAACCCTTTCAGCTCTTTCATACATTTGTCCATATACAGATTAAATAACCACGGGGACATTACGCAACCCTGTTTGACACCGTTATTGATATCAAACCAGGCTGTGAGATCTCCATTTACTCTGACACTAGCAGTGCTTTCTGTGTATAGCGACTTAATTGCCGTGATCAGTTTTGTACTTATTCCATATTCAGACAATATTTCCCACAACTTTTCTCTATTAACGTAATCATATGCTTTTTGCAAGTCGACAAATGCACAGAAAAGTTTGCGGTTTTGGCCAGAAACTTCTCTGTCAATGTACGAAGTCCAAAAATTTGACCCATACATCCTCTGCCATTCATAAAGGCACCTTGCACATCCCAAACTTTGTCACTCGTCAATTTTCTTACTCTTTCTATTAAAATTCTGCCATAGACTTTACCAATGACACTCAAAAGACTAATAGCTCTGTGGTTTCCACATTCCATACGCGATCCATTTCCTTTGTACAGGGGCATAATTACTGCTCTCCTCCAGTCTAGCGGCGTATATCCCTCCTCCAAGCACTGGTTAAATAACTTACATAACCATGCAGAAACCACTTCGCCACTGCTTTTAATAAAATCTATGGCAATACAATCAAATCCAACAGCTTTTCCACTTTTCATTGCATTCACAGATCTTTTCATCTCATTCGTATAATGTGATTAATTGAATTCCAAATAACAATGAAATTCCAAACCTTTAATAAAGTAGCTTACAATAATGGTGAGTTTTGAATTGCTTCCGTGCGGTAATTTGGAGCAATATAATCTACGTGTTATGGTGTACATACCTGCGTTGTCTGTGAGACAAGATATGATGAGCCAGAGGGAGCCAATGGACCAAATGACTCTCGACGTGGATAAGTAGAACATGCTGTAGGATATACTGACTTCACGGGTAGAGAGACCAAACAGTGGAAAACCTTGACAAATCAAATACATTAGCCACAGCAAACGGACAGCATTCTGAAATATATAAAAATACCCACATTAAACATCATAAACATCACGTTACCTCCCTATAAAGCTTATACTTGCTCCTACGCGTCATCCACTATTAAAATTCAAATTATTTATTAAAAGGCAGTAGAAATGATATTACTCAGAAGAATGTGTCTTTTTAGATCATCCTTCCACCGTAGTTGCGGTCGCCCTGCACTTCTCTTTGCCGTCCACGGTCTCCAAGTCAGCAGTCTTCTTGTCTGAGCTTCTGGCTACGTGACCTGCACTTTGCCATTTTAGTACTTACAGAGTATTAATTTATATAATTGTCTTGCCTTGCTTCTTGGTATTTTATCGTTGTGATGATAATAAAAGTATGCAGCAAGAACTCCGAGAAGATAGGGTGATATTCTCATCCAAGGAGGACTGTAGAACGTATCAGATGTCTCAAATACATAGTGGAAACTGAAAAAAAATGGACAAATATTACATCAATTGTTTATTGTTTCTTGAACTGTAAAACTTCATCATCTGCATTACACATTAGTCGTTCAGTGATGGACATAGGCCTCCCTTCTTGACAGCCACACCTCTCTTTCATTGACCTTATTCCACTTGTTTGATATCATCAAACCAATTGCTTGTTGTCTGCCCAAAACCCCTATATTTAATCATTAATATGCTTCTTCAATAAATGTGGACTTATAGATAGCAGACCCATGACAGAACATACTGGAGACGTCATGTTAGAAAGGCTGAAAGCTGGTGGCTAAAAGACTAAGAATAAGCTTCTTTTCTAGCCATTTCCTATATATTTGGCGTCGGCTATCCCAATAGAACTTCTTCTTCTTAGTCGTATTCCACATGATTGAGAGTCATGTCCATCCTGTAAACCATTGACCATGGTACGCCATGCGCTCCTGTCACAGTCTCCAGGCTGCAGCTAATGAGAAAGAGAGAATATCGCAGAGAGGAGGAGGAGAAGAAAGGAGAGACCACTGGGAGACGGTGGCGGCTCCATTACAAGCGCCTTCGCCTGCCCCAGATGCCCCAGAATTTGTGACTCTAGGATCGGGCTTTTCAGTCACATGCGGACCCACAACCGTGAAGGATAGTCTTCCTCGGACACGAGGGACAGCCGATGATGATGACGAATGAGAGACCAGTCGCCTTGATTTGATCGGACCAGCGGCTTGGTGGTCGTCCTTGTGGTCGCTTTCCCCACGATGATGAGCTTTTTAAGGTTGTCGGACTATGTTCTCAAAATACTTTAACACACTCTGAGAGCACATCCGCGAGAGTCTTGCCCTGATACCCAGCTGGCCAATGATCTTACAATGGTCAATGATGACCTAATAAAAGCAGGCTTTTTCACGTCATTTCTTGACGGTTGATAGCCAAGTTGCTGGAGTCTAATCTGGTCCTATTCTTCCCGTTTTTTAGTTATCCTTAGTTTGTAGAGCTTTTTGAACGATGTGGTCTTCGCTTTTGCTTTCATTGATATATTTTTGTTTCCAACAACCAATTTTTGTTTGTTTTTTTAACAGCTCCGTTCACTTTGTTACCCGCACCAACCCTTCTTTCGACGTCACTATTCGTTCGGCCATCGGCTGTAAACATGCTCCCTAAATAAACATAAATAAGTCATTGTTAAACTTACTAAGGTCGAAAATCCATGACTTTGACGATGTAGGCAGTGTAAATGCTAGAACCCAGACACATTGCAAATCCAATCATTGCAGATGTCTTGAAATAGCTGGAAAACAACAAAAAAATACTTAAAATAAACAAAATAAACCACACAAACCCTCACGCCTTTTCTACGGGAGAAAGCAAGATAATATATATCACACTATTCCAGGGGCAAACTTTTGTATCATTCTCCGCATTCATACAGCACACATGACACTAGTGATGCAACATACCTCTGTTTCTGTTTCCGCAATTGCGGAAGGTCTGCACGTTTTTTGACATCCGTTTCTGTTACTCTATCCACAACTTTTATAACGGAAATTTGAACGGAACTTTGAAGTATGAATGAAGATCAGCAAGACTCGATTACAAAGAATGAAAATCTATTTTTGGAGACACAGGTTTGTAGGCCGGCGGTTTCGGGTGGGAAACATTGAATCACCATTTGGGACCATTTTCAATTTAACCAAACTGACCTCAGCAACGCGTGGCTGAGTACAACGAACAAAACAAACAAACAAACCATCACGCCGTTTCCCCGCAGGGGTAGGCAGAGAGAATGGACCGCCATACTACTCTATCCTGTCACACCTCTCTAGCTTCCTCCACATTCATACAGCGAGTCATACATGCACGTAAATTCTTCCGACTTTTAACATGACCAACCTTTAAAATTTGATTAATTTGGTCATGCCATGTTTTAATTGGTCTGCCTCGACTCCGTACTACATTTACATCCATCCATGCGATCCTTTCATAATTTTGTTCATAATACCTTCTTCCGCTCTACATTCCTTTCTTATATCAGCATTTGAGATTCTGTCGTAAATCATTCTCTACACACAGTCTTAGGGACCTCATCTCTACCGCATTTATTATGCTCTCATCCTTCTTCTGCCAGTTCCATGCTTCGCTTCCATACATTAGGGTTGAGACCAGAACTCCATTGTGAACGCCCGTTTTCGCTTTGATTGATAAATTTTTGTTCCCAATAACTATTTTAAAGCTCCATTCACTTTGTTGCCCGCACCAACCCTTCTTTCGACGTCACTATCCACTCGGTCATCCGCTGTGAACATGCTACCTAAATACACAAATTCACTCACCTGCTCCAAGTTCTCTTCGTTCACACTTATGTTAGAAACTGTCATTTGCTCTTCCATTTTTAAAAACTTTGACTTTCCGACATTCATCATTAAGTCATTAGAAGGGCGGAATGGGGAATGTTGTATTACATAAAGCGATCCCTTAACCCAACCAATGACAGGTCATAAGTCCTGTAAACGCCTCGACCACCATATTGTGTTTCCAAAATAATTTACATCTTCGTCTCTATTGAGACACAATTAATCCTTAAGTCATTTGACTTGCATACCTCATACATTCTCGACACCAAGACTTGTAATTCGTCCGCGCTATCCGCAACGAGAACTAGTATATAAAATAAAAATCTTACTATTTAGAGAGATAAAGGAGAGCACTGGTTATAATAAAGAACTGCATATCATTGGAGAGGTAGTATCCCCAGGACATGCAGGTCACAGCCACGCCAGGGTACATATTGTTGATGTACAGGAGATTGGTCCACCAGTATTTAGTGCAGAATTCGTTCAGTTTTTCTCTGTTCCACAGCGGAGAAGTCCTATACAAGGATTCTCCTATTGTGTGAGAGATTATCAGCATATACATGTACACTGGTGTTAACCTGAAATAATACGATAACAAATGGTTACGTCACAGTGACAGAGTGGCAAGAACTATGACTGCCACACTGAATATTTTTAAAAACAAACAAAAACTCTAATCTGTCACAATGATATTGGGTGTTTAGTTCACATTTGCGCCACCGCCAAAATACGTGTGTGGCTCTATAGCAGTTTCATAAAGTTTCGAGTTTCCAATAAAGCACACGCAGCGTAGTTCATACTCATAAAATAATTTAAATAACAAGGTGATTTCAATGCGTCTTCTGGATGATTGGTGCGCTTTAAACAGAGATACGGCTTTCGAGAAATTTATATTCAAGGCGAATAATGAAGAAAGACAGTAAAAAAGAGTGACGCTGTCAAGACGTGCGTCGTACCAAGCAAGTAGGCAAAGCGCAAATTTAAAAAAAAAATTTTTTTAATTTTTTCATGTTTTCGGATTAATCGGGAAATGGATTATAAGGGATTTTTTTCACCATCCATTCCGGTAAATCGGGTGTGTACTGTACAGTCAACTCGTATTTTATTGACTTATATAGGAGCCCTTCATACGCAGACAAAACAATAGTTTAATAGGTTGATAGTTTGATAGTTTGATAGTTTGATAGTTTGATAGTTTGATAGTTTGATAGTTTGATAGATTGATAGTTTGATGGTTTGATAGTTTGATAGTTTGATAGTTTGATAGTTTGATAGTTTGATAGTTTGATAGTTTGATATTTTAAATTTTAATAGTTTGATAGTTTGATAGTTTGATAGTTTGATAGTATGATAGTTTGATAGTTTGATGGTTTGATGGTTTGATGGTTTGATGGTTTGATAGTTTGATAGTTTGATAGTTTGATAGTTTGTAAGTTTGATAGTTTGATAGTTTGACAGTTTGATAGTTTGATAGTTGGATAGTTTAATAGTAGGATAGTTTGATAGTTTGATAGTTTGGTGGTTTGATAGTTTGATAGTTTGATAGTTTAATAGTTTGATAGTTTAATGTTTTGATAGTTTGATAGTTTGATAGTTTGATATTTTGATAGTTTGATAGTTTGATAGTTTGATAGTTTGATAGTTTGATAGTTTGATAGTTTGATAGTTTGATAGATTAATAGTTTGATAGTTTGTAGTTTGATAGTTTGACAGTTTGACAGTTTGACAGTTTGACAGTTTGACAGATTGACGGTTTGACATTGCACGTATAGTTGAATAGTTTTTCTTTTACCTTTTAAACCGTTTGAATATTCCGGCAACGTAATCTTTTTTAACCTCGTTAAATGAAGAAAGCTTGACTTGGTTTTTAGGGTTCTTGAAGAACGTGTACCCCATGAGGAAACCACTGAAAATTATTTTAAAAAATTATATTACAAATTTTTTATATTAATACAATTAAGACTTAGGGCAGACATTTTTTTTACGTTTTTTACCTTAGTCATATGAACAACTTATAGGATGGTTTTTTTTTTAGATTTGGTTTTTAAACTGGCAACATTGTTTCTACAGACTGTCAATTTGACAGTACACAGTTGATTTGTAGTCAGTACATTTTGCCATTTCATCCAATTTCTCGATAAAGATGTCGAAAATTGGACTTCACGATTGCGCTTCATTCGAGCTAGCCGTGGCGCTCATATGCCCGAAATCACATTTTAAAAAATAATGGCATAAAATTATCTATTAAATAAAGCCAATATCATAGACATTAACATTATTTTAATGTGTTTTTTTTTCGTCTGGTGTTTTTTTTAGAGGTGTACCAATTCAAAATGAGAAAAAACACATTAAAATAATGTTAATATCTATGATATTGGCATTATTTGTTAGATAATTTGATGCCATTATTGTTTAAATATGATTTCGGGCATATGAGCGCCACGGCTAGCTCGAATGAAGCGCAATCGTGAAGTTCAATTTTCGACATCTTTATCGAGAAATTGCGTGAAATGGCTAAATGTGCTGACTACAAATCAACTGTGTACTGTCAAATTGACAGTCTGTAGAAACAATGTTGCCAGTTTAAAAATCAAACCTCTAAAAAAACACCCTACAGAACAGACCATATGTAACATTTAACAATTATTTGTTGTAGTTTGAGTTTATTAACTAAAGAAACTTTTTCTGAACCCTCTGTATGAAATAAATCGCAAATAGAGCTTACCTCATGCAATAGAATGTGTCTACAACGAATGGAGCATTCTGGAAGAACTGGGACCCAAAGTCATTGTCTGAGTAATGAATTTTGTGTCTACCTTCATACTTGTCCATTCCATAAATAGTAATGTGGCCATAGACAATACAGCCCATCAAAAAGGTTCTGAAAACATATTATTTATTGATTAATTTTATCTCAATAGAGACGAAGATGCAAACCGGAAACTGAATATGGTGATCGAGGTGTTTACAGGACTTATGACCTGTCATTGGTTGGGTTAAGCGCACGCTTTATGTAATAACAACATTCCCCATTCCACCTTTCTTATGACCACCATGTCTGACAATTTTTTGGAAGTTGTATACGAGTATATGTTAATATCCAACACCACAATTCATATGTCAGTTTCAATGCGCCATCTATGAAGATTGGATTTAAGCATTAAGCAGAAGATCTTTATAACGCAATGTGAAGGTAGCCTCTCATATTATTTATTGTTAGTTTTAATCTTTATATACGAGTAAATAATTCTTCTGTATGATATTAAGAGAGTATGTAGTTGAGCTCCTCCTAATCGGCTGGACAGGTGACCGTTAAAACTTTCTGGGAAGCTCATGAATAATTGACCTTCTGAAAATAATTCATAGTATGTTTGTTTACCATAGCTGGCGCTGATGTCGAATTATATGTTTAAGCATGCTCAAATCACTTGCGTTATAGCGTGGCGTAGATTTAAAATTTACTTTTGAAAAGGATTTTTAGGATGGAAGGGTGTTTTATTGCTGTTAATCTCTTAATTTAGTAAAGAGACAGTTCATATTTTAAGACTCAAAGTATTTTAATTCATAAAAATTTCGTCATTATGAAATTCCACAGTGTTAACCCCTAAAGTTTATCTAAAATTTATCACCTTAAATAATTAATATGGTTACCTTAATCCGTTCAAAGGTAATAGCATATCCTTTTCGTGTTTAAGATCAAATAGTTTATTAAAATTTCTCTCAACACTGAAAGCTAATAAAATCTCTCCAATTTTCCCAGCGGATTTCCTTTTTCCATTTTCATTTGCGATATCCGCTTGATTCGAGTGCGTTGCGTCACATTTTCCTGTAAAGACAAATAGAAAACGTTTCAAATTATGCAAGGAAGCGAAGCATGGAACTGGCAAAAGAAGGATGAAAGTAGAATAAATGCAGTAGAAATGAGATCTCTTAGACGAGTGTGTCGATACTCTGTGTATGATAGAGTGTCGAATGAAAATATAAGAAGTGAATGCGGTGCGAATGATGGTGTTATGAACAAAATAATGAAAGGATCATTAAGATGGTTAGTTTTCAAAAACTAACTAACCATCACGCCGTTCCCCCGGAGGGGATAGGCAGAGAGGATGGATCGCCACATTGTTCTATCCTGACATAACTCTCGCGCCTCTTCCACATTCACACATCGTGACATGCACGCTCGTCGATTGATCCTACTTCGAACATGGCCGCCTTTCAGTAATTGATTAATTTGGTCATGCCATATCTTCCTTGGCCTTCCTCGACTTCTTTTTCCATTCACACTACTTGTATATATATTTTTAAACATTCTTCTCTCATCTATTCGTTCATTATGTCCAAATCATCTTAGTGACCCTTTCTTGATTTTATTTATCACGCATTCATCCGCTTTAGGTACATTCCTTTCTTACTTCATCATCAGATATTCTATCATACATTGTTTTTCGCACATGCTTTTTAGTGACCTGATTTCTACGGTATTCATCCTACTTTCATCCTTCTTCTGCCAAGTCCAAGCTTCACTTCCATGCATAAGGGTCGGGACTAGAACTAGTTTTCAAGAAACAATAAATTAATTCAAGGATTAATTGTATCTCAATAGAGACAAAGATGCAAAATGGAAACTGAATATGGTGATCGAGGTGTTCACAGGACTAAAGGCAGAAACATACTATTAACCGTCGCGTTGCCATGTGGTCAATTGAGTTTCCACTGCCAATTTAAAGTTGATTTTCTTAAAACCTATGGACCCTAATATTATAAAAAAAATTGTAATCCTCCATTGAAGTGTTCTCAATATTTCGTAATAAAAAAAAAAGCAAAAAATTACTTCCTTCATCCCAAAAAAAAATATTTTCTAAGACTGCCCTCACCTTCATTCGTGTTAAGGTAGAATTTGTTTTGCTAATATTTACAACTTTATCAAAAGTGACAAATACTTACTCGCTGTTTTGAACGTATTATAAATTATATGTTTGGCCTTTTCATAGGTACGTAATAATACCGACTGTGGACGGAAACGCAGCACGCAACTTAATAATATCAGAACTGTGAAAATATTAACACTTTACCAAAAGGGACAAATATTAATACGTACTCGTTGTCTTGAACGTACTATACATTTTGCCTAGGTGCCTTTAACATACGTAAAACCTCGTTAAGTCTCGCCCCGCCGGCCGCGGCGCGGCGCCACGGAGCGAGACAAGTTTATACTTGGTGCCAGTTGCTCGTATGCTGTGACGCATTCCATATCAGAAATCGCATCGTTCCAGAAAAAAATTAATAATGATATGTTTTTCAAATAATCCATGTATGTTATAGATATCGATCTATTCCTAATGAAATTCCCTACAAGATGACATAAATTAAATTTTGATTCATCGAGTCATATGCTTGATATTTAGATAAAGTTAGCGGTAAACTGAATTGACCACATGGGAGCGAGCGTTTTGTTTTGAACACGGTACGTTAAGGGTTAACACGCCACGCCACCCGATGCCACGTGATGCGTGTTGAGTCGAATCAAATTGTATTGTTTTCTATGGACAGAATCACACTACGAACACCCGACGCGACGCCATGCGCGCACACGCCACCCGATCCAGACGAGCTAGATCGACGTGTTGCCGGTGGTGGGAGTAAACACGCCACGTCGCGTGTTTATAGTATGTTTCTGCCTTTATGACCTGTCATTGGTTGGGTTGAGCGCACGTTTTATGTAATTACAACATTCCCCATTCCACATTTCTTATGACCACCATATCTGACAAATTTTTGGAAGTTGTATATATCGCACGTTGAAAACAAAAGTGACACTATACAAAAATCACAATTTTTCAGTACGGTCATTTAAAGTTTTTGTGAGGTCAATAACTTGACTGTGAGTAGAAGTATATCTAATGTTGTTGTTTTATATATTAGTTTAGATATTATTCCATCAGAATCTAGTTGATTTTAATTAGGTTAATAAGCAGGCAAAACTTTAAAAGACCGTACTGAAAAATTGAGATTTTTGTATAGTGTCACTTTTGTTTTCAACGTGCGATATGTTAATATCCAACACCACAATTCATATGTCAGTTTCAATGCGCCATCTATGAAGATTAGATTTAAGCATTAAGCAGAAGATCTTTATAACGCAATGTGAAAGGCTACCGCCATTAACGCACTGCTAGATAACGATAGATAATTCATTTGTGCTTACCATTAAGGCACTCACCATTTAAGTTTTCGTCAGAACTCTTCAATTTCTTGTCGTCTATTTGTTCTTCGTGGAAATAATTAACATATATTGACCCAGCGATTGTGAGTGAGACGAGTAGCGAAGTGGTTATTCTGCAATCACAAATAAGTTGTTGAACTCGTGTTAAAATGGTAAAGTGTGCTTTTCAAAACAGAACATACATCAAACACTTATAGTCTTCAAAACAAATAACATTAAATTATTACAAAACTCCGTGAAAACGTCAGTATATTCAAGGATTAATTGTATCTCAATAGAAACCCAGATGCAAATTGGAAACAGAATATGGTGATCGAGGTGTTTACAGGACTTATGACCTGTCATTGGTTGGGTTAAGCGCACGCTTTATGTAATACAACATTCCCCATTCCACCCTTCTTACGACCACCATGTCTGACAAATTTTTGGAAGTTGTATATATGTTAATATAATATGTAACACCAAACTTCACATGCTAGTTTCAATCTACACACTAGCGCCATCTAAGTATATTACACATATAGGTGTTTTTTTAGAAGTTTGGTTTTTATACTGGCAACATTGTTTCCACAGACTGTCAATTTGACAGTTAACAGTTGATTTGTAATTAGTACGTTTTGCCATTTCACCATGAATAGACTGACGTCAGAACAGTGCTTGCAGATTGTGGAAATTTATTTCGAAAATCATGGTTCGGTTCGCCAACTTATCGTGCACTACGTCCATTTTACGGTCGACATAATCGTCCATCCGAGCAAGTTTTTCGGGAGACCGTGGATCGTTTTCGCACCACGTACACTCTAGTAGATAATACGCATCCACAAAGATGACAATTGTCGAAAATTGGGCTTCACGATTGCGCTTTATTCGAGCTAGCCGTGGCGCTCATATGCCCGAAATCATATTTAAACAATAATGGCATAAAATTATCTATTAAATAAAGTCAATATCATAGACATTAACATTATTTTAATGTGTTTTTTTTTTCATTTTGAATATGTATTGTATACCTACCTCAAAAAAAACACCATATACAATAGAAGCATCGAAATGATAGTAAAGCATGAACTGGCAAAAGAAGGATGAAAGTAGAATAAATGCAGTAGAAATGAGATCACTTAGAAGACGTGTTGAAAATCTGTGTGTCAAATGAAAATATAAAAAGTGAATGCAGCGCAAATGAAAGTGTTATGAACAAAATAACGAAAGAAACTATTTGTTGTTCCTTGAACAATGATTTAAAACTTCATATTAAAAGGATTAATTGTATCTCAATAGAGGCGAAGATGCAAATTGGAAACAGAATATGGTGATCGAGGTGTTTACAGGACTTATGACCTGTCATTGGTTGGGTTATATAATACAACATTCCCCATTTCACCATTCTTACGACCACCATGTCTGACAAATTTTTGGAAGTTGTATATATGTTAATATGTAACACCAAACTTCACATGCTAGTTTCAATCTACACACTAGCGCCATCTATCCTCTTTGGGGAGACGGCGTGATTGTTAGTAAGTTACAATAGTTAGTTAGTTATAATAAAAATAAATATACCATAATTGTGAATGGAAAACGAAGTTTAATTGCCGTACTGAATAAAATAAAATAAGTATTCCAGTTTTGCGATATTAAATCTTTCATTTTGTGTAATGATTAAGCAGCACCGTTGCGGGAGTGTTTTTTTAATCCGGAGATTTTTTAACCAGACCACCCCGAATAATCGAAAGTCGTGCTATAAGCAAGTACTTTTGAAACCTTCGAATCGCCAGTTCGCCAAGAAGATACTCGTATTTCAGTAGAGTACTCCATACACAATACCTTGGGACAAAAATTTCAATATCTACACTTGAACTCAAGAGTCGCCTGTCTTTAGAAATGGCATACCTGGAATAAATTATATTTGTCATCACTTTGTGTTTTGGATTCACATATGATAAATTTTTAAAAACGTTATACAGGGTGTCCCAGATGTCGACGTCAACCCGGAAACAGATGATAGGGCAAGTCATGCTGGTTATGAAAAAAATGTAAAAAAAAATCCAAGTTTTGTATTTTTGAAATTATAGGAATTTAAAAAAAATCGAGAAAATCAACACCCTGTGATGGTCTTTTAACTCCCGTTCCTACAAATCTTTACTTATTATAATTTTTATTTTTATTATGTAATCCTTAATAATGCTTCCATAAATTGTTGCCTAAAATTTATAGCTAACTACTCCAGCTTGCAAGAAAATGGTACTTTTTGCCTAACCAAGTATTCAAAATTAAAACTACGCCCAATTTTAACTGACTGTACTGAATTAGTTAGCACATGAGCGCAGAGACCTTTCTAGCTTTTACACTTGACAACAGATCTCTATTGGATCTAGCTCTCTGTAGTACGTCTACACTACTGATCCTCTCGGTCCACGGTATACGGAGCGTTTTGTGGTATATCCACATCGAGGAAAACGTAGCACGATCAAATCAATCAAATATTGAATGTCGGCCACGTGAAGAGTCGGAGAAATCAATGTGCGTGCGCACACACAGTATGAATGTTGTGGAAACGAAAGAAGTATGTCAGGAAAGAACATGGTTGCGGACCATTATTTAAGCTTATTCCTTCGGGAAGACAGCGTGATGGTTAGTAAGTTAGTTAGTTAGCAAACGTTCTGGAATTATACGAGGTCTGTTCAAAATGTAACCGACCATAATTTTTATTGACGAAACAAATAACGCTTTGAGGGCGGAGCTTTGATGACCGTTTGTAGGTATGCCTAGTGCGTATGCTCAATTCTTTTTTCACGACTACAGCGCCACTCGGTACTCAGTCGCTGCTACGCCGTTGAAGAGTGAGCACGTGTACGCTATTGTCGTCAGATTTTAGTTTTGACGAGAAAAATTTGAACAACGTTACTAGATCAAATTTTGTTTAAAGCTTGGCGATTCTCAAATGGAAACAATCCGCAAAATTAAAAAAAGAGTTTGGGGACGAAGCAATGGGCACCACACAGATAAAAGAATGGTATAAGCGCTTCAAAGATGGCCGCTCATCAGTGGAGAGTGAAGCACGATCCGGTAGGCCCTCAACATACAAAATGATGTTGTCATTGATCAAGTAAGGACCCTGGTGATGCAGGATCGTGGAATAACGATCAGAGAACTTGCTGATGAAGTGAGCATTAGTGTAAGATCCCTTTATTCCATTTTAACTGAAGATTTGGCCCTCAGAAGGGTCTCAGCAAAATTTGTGGCAAAGTTGCTGACAATTGAACAGTAGCAACTTCGTGTGGAGATCGCACAGGACATGCTGGAGACTGTGATCAATGATCCCAATCGCTCCCTGTGATTACTGGCTTTTCCCCAGCTGAAAATGCCAGACATCACGAACAATGCAACGGACCACCTACGCTATACCAAATGAGTCTTTCAGCGTTGCTTCCGGCAGTGGCAGAACCGTTGGGAGAAGTGTGCAGCAGCCCAAGGGGACTACTTCGAAGGGGATTAGTGTCATTTAATTGTATCCCAAAGACCCATGGAAAGAGCCATGTTAGTAATAAGCCTAAGAGACAGAGTCAGAAACGATACGGTGAGAGAAAAATCAAAGGTCACTGACATCATCCACCGGGTGGCGACTCTAAAATGGCAATGGGCGGGTCACGTAGCCAGAAGCCCAGATGAAAAATGGACAAGAAGACTGCTGACTTGGAGACCGTGGACGGCGAAGAGAAGTGCAGGGCGACCGCAACTACGGTGGAAGGATGGTCTAAACAGAGACGTCGGAATAACTTGGATGCAGTCTGCACAGGACAGAATGACATGGAAGCAAATGGAGGAGGCCTTTATCCAGGAGTGGACGGGAATAGGCTGAGGAAGAAGAAGTAGAAGAAGAATTGTATCTCAATAAATGTTGTTTATATGAATAAAAGTCGAATACTTTTTGAACAGATCTCGTATGTCTGTAATGATTGGGATTTTTATTAATTTAGATAGAAATACGTTTAGGCATTACAAAAAGCTTGTTTAAAATTAAAATAACTGATTTAATTGTATCTCAATAGAGACGAAGATGCAAATTGGAAACTGAATATGGTTGGTCAAGGTGTTTACAGGACTTATGATCTGTCATTGGTTGGGTTAAGCGCACGCTTTATGTAATTGCAACATTCCCCATTCCACCTTTCTTATGACCATGTCTGACAAATTTTTTGGAAGTTGTTTATATGTAAAAGTCCAACACCAGAATTCACATGTCAGTTTCAATGCGCCATCTATGAAGATTTGATTATATATGTTAATCTCTAAGATTACTTTATATAATCTACATACTAACGCCATCTATGAAGATTTATGTTTATTAAGCATTAAGCAGAACATCTTTTTAACACAATGTGAAAGGCTACCCCGTCATTAGCGCATTCTTAGAAGCCGCCTGGAGATGTCACTCCTATCTATATGCCAAACTTGGACCAGACCACAAAAAATATTAAAATAACTGGTTTACGCCGCTTTGAACGACAGGCAGCAAGATGAATGAATACCTCGACCGAATTGAAACCTTTTGAAATACAGTGTGTATATTTTTCCTTTCCCATTTCGTCACAACAGGTGGGTATGTATCAACGCGTGAGTTTAGGCCGCTCGAGAACCTACCGATCGGTATATGGGCGCTCTGTAACAATGTGTTATGCAACTCTGATTTTTAAGATTAAATTATTTACGCACCGATTACGGCGCACTGCAATGTGCCCAACAAGTGTGGGATAAAATACATTTAGGAATGTGCACATCATTTATTTAAAAAAAATTGACATAAGTATACTATAAATAATGAAAACAAAAAAAATATATACGAAATTTCTTAACTAACTAACCGCAGAAGCATGGAACTGGCAAAAGAAGGATGAAAGTAGAATAAATGCAGTAGAAATGAGATCTCTTAGACAAATATGTGGATACTCTGTGTATGATAGAGTGTCGAATGAAAATATAAGAAGTGAATGCGATGCGAATGATGGTGTCATGAACAAAATAATGAAAGGATCATTAAGATGGTTTGGACATATGGAAAGAATGAATGAAGAAAGAATGGTAAAAAAAAGTATATGTTAACGATGTAAATGAAACTAGAAATAGAGGAAGACCGAAGAAAACGTAGCACGGTCAAATAAATCAAATATTGAATGTCGGCCATGTGAGGAGTCTATGCTCTTTAAGTTGTCATCGCAAACAAAAGTCTTTAAGAAAACTAAGAAAGCAGTGCACAATGGTGTTTTTGTAGCTATCTTATATATGGAACTGTAGCATGGAACTGGCAAAATAATTATGAAAGTATAATAAATGCAGTAAAAAGAGATCTCTAAGACGAATGTGTGATAATATGAATAAAAATACGAGAGATGGAGGGACAATTGCACCTAATCATTTCCTCATAGTCTTTATATTATAATATATAATACTTTTGTACGGGCGTATTTGTTGAACTTCTCCTAAACGGCTGGACCCATTTTGGTGAAATTTTTATGTGTGTTTCAGTGGGTCCCTGAATGGTTTAGATTCACAATTGGACCCGGTAGATGGCGCTATATTCTGGTTCTAAGAGAAAAAAAAATCGTTCGGACAGGACAACGTCTCCCGGGTTCGCTAGTATACCTTAATTAGGTATTCTTATTTAAAATCGTAATGGAAGCATTCGAGATTCATTTATTTTCATTTATTTCATTTAATTTATTTTAATAAAAATTACAAACATTACAGACATATTTCCAGATCGTTTGCAATTACATTGTGAGAATTTAAAAGAGAAGCATAAAAAAATAAAAATAAAAATAAGTTTAAGAATTAGAAATAATCATAGCATTGATATTGCATCCCTGTGGCAACTCACACTATCACGAAATATGTCGACCTCCGAGGCGACCCGATTAAGCAATAAGATTGCCCTACCCACAGGCACAACCATTGGCAGGTTGGTTCTGCAGCGCGGCAAATAAATCTCTGCTGTCTCTGACGAAGGTAATTATCAGGGACAAATAGACCTACATCACTCAGGACATCCAAGTTCTGTATACGGCCGCTAATCAGCTGGAAGAAGTGAACTCCCAAGTGAATATTCCTCCTTCTCTCTAATGATTGGTAGCTTAGCATACCTAGCAAGAGTTCAGTCTGTCAAGAGATGTGGTTGCACAGGAGAATGTTTCGCATACCGTGGACAGATTTCGTCAGAAATTTGGAGGTTTTGAGGAGAGCCAATTGTAGTAGACAACTGCTAAAGGGCGTTATGGTCCGTAAGATTTCATATCTGGGTCACATTCTGTGGGGAGATAAATACAGTTTGCTCCAACTAATACTGATGGGAAAAATTGAGGGGCAGCGTGGTCCTGGTAGAAGGCAAAAGGAGACTGGACCGGGATGAGACATGTGGGGAAGCTATTCCGGGTTGCGCAAGATAGAGAAGCCTTCGCTGGAGTGATTGCCAACATCAGGGGTGCATCACAGCACGCGATGAAGAAGAAGATTTAAAATCGTACTCACATGAAGATGGAATGCTTGGCCGACCATATCCAGCTCATATCGTCATCTGTCTTCTTCACCGCTTCCACCCTGAGGTTCATGTTGTAGATTTGTTGATGGATCAACGTCCTGGATTTTAAAAACTCCTGCAGATGCCTGGATATCTCCTGGGTGCTGCAGGAATACGGAAGGCACAAACCAAGGGTCACTTGATCCTGGGAATAATAAAGTGCTTTGTCATTCAATTGCATTACCAATTTTGTTAGCGGTCAGCGTTCTTTTCTGACATACCACAGTTCTTTTTTGACATACTTCTCTCGTTCCTCAACATTTATACATCGTGTCATGTAGGTACGCACGTCGATTGTTATTTTATTTTTTTATTATTATTAGTTTGTTGAATCGCTCTTTACATCATGACAGCATAAGCCAAATCGATGTAAAGGGTATTACAGCTATCATAGTGATTCTCGTGACACGTGATAGGTAGCTTATCTATCGCCATTTTATTGTCACGTGAATTCTACAATGTGAAAATCGCGCTGCCCTCGCCTGGAATCGAACCCGGAACCTTCGGGGTGGCAGTCAATGCACTTACCACTTGGCCACGATTTCTCCGACTTTTCACGTGGCCGACTTTAAATATTTGATTTATTTGATCGTGCCACGTTTTCCTCGGTCTTCATCTATTTTCAATTCCATTTACACCGTTAATATATACTTTTTTTACTATTATTTCTTCATTCATTATTTTCATCTGTCCAAACCATCTTAAGGATCCTTTCATTATTTTGTTCATAACACTTTAATTCTCACTGCATTCACTTCTTATATTTTCATTCGACACTCTATCATACACAGATTTTCCACATATTCGCTAAGAGATCTAATTTCTACTGCATGTATTCTACTTTCATCCTTCTTTTGCCAGTTTCTTGCTTAAGGGTGGGTTTAAGAACACCATTGTACACTGCCATTTTAGCTTTTTTGGATATGTTTTTGTTTACGATGACAACTTCAAGTGCACTATACACTTTGTTGCCTGCCCCAACCCTTTTTTCATTATACATATTACCGAAATAAAAGATTATTTTTTATTATTATTTTGTTGAATCGCTCTTTACATCATAACAGCGCGAGCTAAATCGATTTAAAGGGTAAAGCTATCATATTGATTCTCGTAACATCTATCCCCATTTGCTGTCCCGTGAATTCTACACCAGACCAAAGACAGTGCGACAATCACACTGCCATCGCCGGGAATCGAACCCGGCGTCAGAGCTCTTACCACTCTGCCACGAAGGTCGTAATTTAGCCGCAAATGTAGTGTGCTGCAGTTTGAATCCATATTTAGGATTGCAAATATAGCCATCCGCACTTTACTAGTTCAACCACTTAGTACCTTAATAATAACTTGATGATGTCATTAAAAAAGCGTACTAACTTCTCCTTCCCACCAGACCATCTTCTGAATGTTTGAATCATGGGACAAATAGGCAGAATAAAAGGCCACGGGAAACGGAGGGATCCTGTTGGTATAGTTGGTCCTTCGTTCTGGGATGGACTCTATCTTCTTGCTGGACCTATAGATCAAGCACTGGGACTTGGACCCAAGCCAGAACGTGCCTCCCCAATACAGTCCAGATTGAGGAACCCCAGACGCGTCGAGAACTGAAAATAATAATAAAAATTGTTGAAAACATTAATCCAGAAATTAAAATTAGATGCAGCACGTGCAGCAATCAATAAAATGAAAAAGCTCTTATGCGAAGATAATCTTAATTTGAAACTCCGATAAATAATGGTTAAGAGTCATTGTTTATACATAGTGGAGTCACGGACCCTCATAATCAGCACAAAGAGGCATTCAAGGTGTGAATACAACCAACTCCAACGGATGGGCATCTCATAACCCATTTCTTTATATTACTCTGGGGATATTTCGAGAACTCGGCCGTGCTGGAAGGTGTTCGGCTTTTTGTACCTGATAGATATCTCCGACAGCAACAGAATAGATTGTTTTACCTACCGGCCGCCAGAACCAACCTGCCTCTGGTGACACCGTTGGGAAGAGCAATTAATCTGGCGATCGCTTTATGTATTATAATACAACATTCCCCATTCCGCCCTTTTTACGAACACCACGTCTGACAATTATTTTTTTGAAAGTTGTATACATATACGAGTATGCTACCATATTGAGAAACATTTCACATATTTTTAGTTCAATCTACACTAGTGCCTAGTAATGTGTGATAATTGGGTAGATAGCCTTTCACATTACATTAATAAAGATTTTCTGCTTAATGCTTACATCTAGTCTTAATAGATGGCGCTAGTGTAGATTGATCTATCATGTGAAATGTTTCTCGACATGTTTCTCAACTTTCAAAAATAATTGTCAGACGTGGTGTTCGTAAGAAGGGCGGAATGGGGGTTGTTGTATTACATAAAGCTATCGCTTAACCCAACCAATACAATTAATTCTTATCTTTTTCTATTCATATAAAATTATTGAACTTTTTTTTTGTTAAATTACACATACATTGCATGACATTAAAAGGTTGACAAACAACATGAGAGTGATGACGTCACAGAATATTTAAAATGGTAATTACTAGGTTGGTATTATAGTTAGATTGCACGGCAACGATAGTTTTGAAAATAGACATTTAGATCAATATTAAAGAGAAATAAAATATACATGATATTTTTAGATATTGTATTTCTAGGAAATCAAATAATTATAAAATTATACTTAAAACGTTATATAACTTCAAAAACACAGAAGATTTCCTCAATCTGAAATATCCATGTATTTAAAGGCTACCGACATACCTCCATTCTGACAAACAACACCTGAAATATCTTTATATGCCAGCGAAGTTTTCCTGTTATATACGAGGCCAGGCCATATACGAGTATATATAATTATAAAACTAACTAACTAACTAACCATCACGCCGTCTCCCCGAAGTGGTAGGCAGAAAGAATGGACTGCCACACTTTTCTTTCCTGACATATTTCTCTCGCTTCTTCAACACTCATACATCGTGTCATGCACGCGCGTCGATTTCTCTGACTCCTCACGTGGCCGACATTCAATATTTAATTTATTTGATCGTGCCACGTTTTCGTTGGTCTTCCTCAATTTCTGGTTCCATTAACATCATTAACATATACTTTTTTTACCATTTTTTCTTCATTTCTTTCCATGTGTCCAAACCATCTTAATGATCCTTTCATTATTTTGTTCATGACACCATCATTCGCACCGCATTCACTTCTTATATTTTCATTCGACACTCTATACGTAACATACACAAATCTCATTTCTACTGCATTTATTCTACTTTCATCCTTCTTTTGCCAGTTCCATGCTTCGCATCCATGCATAAGGGTCGGTAGAAAAACACCATTGTGCACTGCCATTTAAGCTTTTTTGGATAGGTTTTTGTTTGAGATGACAACTTTAAATGCACCATTCACTTCACAGGAGGCCTTTGTCCAGGAGTGGACGGGAATAGGCTGCGGAAGAAGAAGAAGAAGAACATTTTATTTTTGACGTATTTCAAAAATATGTCATTAAATGATACATGAATGAAGTTAGCCGTAAAAAGTGTAAATTTGTACCAAATAACTGTCTCAATTAAATCGGGTAATTTCTAATATTTTGCCCAATATTTTGTTTGTAACAACTTTGTAATAATGAGAAGAAAAAACCTGTACCTAATATATTATATATGTACAATAGTTATACGAATCAAAGTTTTTTTTGTTTGTTTTAAGTTAAGGTTGTCGATTCTTACTTGTTAATTGTGAAGTCGACGATCTATCATCGAGGTTATATTAACAATTTCATTCGCTTTACTTTCTATCAAAGATGTTCCTATGTATCTTGAAATATATAGCCGTCTACCTTGACAATATATTGTTAAACCTTGAACCGCTTAATAATACAATAAAGAAATCCAGCAATTGATTCATACGTTAACTTGCAATGCCACGATAGAATTTGTTGTATAGATAAAGATCCTAGCTTAATTATATTTCAGGGTTATTAAGAACGTATTTTAACAACATTTTTTGAATGTATACAATTGTAGACGAATACTGGATTGCGGGTTATCAATTCAAGGATTAATTGTATCTCAATAGAGACGAAGATGCAAATTGGAAACAGAATATGGTGATCGCGGTGTTTACAGGACTTATGACCTGTCATTGGTTGGGTTAAGCGCACGCTTTATGTAATACAACATTCCCCATTTCGCCCTTCTTACGACCACCATGTCTGACAAATTTTTGGATGTTGTAACTAACTAACTAAATAACCATCACGCCGTCTCCCCGAAGGGGTAGGCAGAAAGAATGGACTGCCACACTTTTCTTTCCTGACATATTTCTCTCGCTTCCTCAACATTCATACATCGTGTCATGCACGCGCGTCGATTTCTCTGACTCCTCACATGGCCGACATTCAATATTTGATTTATTTGATCGTGCCACGTTTTCCTCGGTCTTCCTTTATTTCTGGTTCCATTTACATCATTAACATATAATTTTTTTACCATTCTTTCTTCATTCATTCTTTCAATATGTCCAAAACATCTTAATGATCCTTTCATTATTTTGTTCATGACACCATCATTCGCACCGCATTCACTTCTTATATTTTCATTCGGCACTCTATCATACACAGAGTATCCACACATACTTCTAAGAGATCTCATTTAAACTGCATTTATTCTACTTTCATCCTTCTTTTGCCAGTTCCATGCTTCGCTTCCATACAGTAGGGTCGGTAAAAGAACACCATTGTGCACTACCATTCTAGCTGTTGGATGTTGTATATATGTTAATATGCAACACCAAACTTCACATGTTATTATATTTTCAATCCTCAAACAAGCGCCATCTATTAAGATTGCATTCAAAATTAAGCAGAAAATCTTTTTATCAACGCAATGTGAAAGGCTACCGCCATTAACATATTGCTAGACAACGCCTGGAGATGTCACTCCAATTTAGATGCCATTTTTTTTAACTTGGACCAGTTTTTGTTTTTACAACATTTTTATATTAAAATATTCTGTTGCTTGTCCTATTTTTAATTTTTTTTATTGTGTAACGTAGTGAAACTGAAGTTTTTGTTTTTACAACATTTTTATATCCAAATATTCTGTTGCTTGTCCTATTTTTAATTTTTTTTATTGTGTAACGTAGTGAAACTGAGTATGGCGAAGGGTCCGAAGTGGTTTTCACTACGTTTAAAATACCTGCAAGACGTTGCTAATCGATTGAAACACTTTGAATGAGCTATTAAAACTTGCGGAAGTTTGTTTGCAGGGATCGTATACACACTTTAGAGTTTAGGATCTCGAAAGAATTTTGATCGTAAGAAAGTATCATAAAGTAAATTAATTATTGTTTCTTGAAATTAAATGATTAATACGAATGAAAACGTCTGTTTTATAGAAGTTTTATTATATTTTGATATTGCGTAATGTCCCCGTGATTATTTAATCTATATATGGACAAGTATATGAAAGAGCTGAAAGGGTTGGATGTAGGTGCCAAAATGAGCGGAGTGTCAGTAAGCTGTCTCTTATATGCGGATGACGCTGTCCTACTTGCAGACAACGAGCATGAACTACAAGTCCTGGTGAAATGTATGTGTGAGGCATGCATGCGAAATGATCTGATGATGAATGTTAATAAATCCAAGGTAATGATTTTTGAAAAATAAGAAATCATGACAATCTGCAACATCAGCATGAATGGTGAAAATTTGGAGCAAGTAGTTGAGTTCGTGTATTTAGGTAGTATGTTTACAAGAGATGGGTGAGTGGAGAGGGATATTGAAAGAAGGGTTGGGGCAGGCAACAAAGTGAATGGTGCACTTAAAGTTGTCATCGCAAACAAAAACCTATCCAAAAAAGCTAGAATGGCAGTGCACAATGGTGCGCTTCTACCGACCCTTATGTATGGAAGCGAAGCATGGAACTGGCAAAAGACGGATGAAAGTAGAATAAATGCAGTAGAAATGAGATCTCTTAGACGAATGTGTGGATACTCTGTGTATGATAGAGTGTCGAATGAAAATATAAGAAGTGAATGCGGTGCGAATGATGGTGTTATGAAAAAAATAATGAAAGGATAATTAAGAAAGTTTGGACGATGTAAATGGAACCAGAAATAGAGGAAGTCCGAAGAAAACGTGGCACGACCAAATAAATCAAATCTTGAATGTCGGTCACGTGAGGAGTCAGAGAAATCGACGCGCGCGCATTACACGATGTATGAATGTTGAGAAAGCGAGAGAAATATGTCAGGAAAGAAAAGTGTGGCGGTCCATTCTTTCTACCTACCCCTTCGGGGAGACGGCGTGATGGGTAGTTAGTTAGTTAGTAGGTAGTTTACTGAATGTTTCCAGCTGTCATACTAAGAACCATAGTTTTAAAAGAAAAAAATATGTATGTTTTAAGTTCACGACTTACAATGTGGTAGGAAAAACCCTGTTTACAATTATAATTCAAAATAGTTAATAGGAAATGTCTAAAAATAGTTTGATTGTAAAGATTAGCACAAAAAGAGATGTGTATAGTCGGATTGCGCTCTAGATATTTCTACAAAGTCAGCGCAAATCTAGGTCGGCCTGACCTTAATGCAGGGTAATTTTCGTATAAAAAATCGACACTTTCGTCGGCTAGAATCACAGTTATGTAACTAAGTTCTTTCAAATAGTGACTTTGGCAGTGAAAATTAAAAATATCTCGTAAAAAACAATAACTAACTAACTAACTAACCATCACGCCATTTCTCCGGAGCGATAGACAGAGGTTGACCGCTATACTGTTATATCCGGACATAACTCGAGCCTCTTTTACATTCACACATCGTGACATGCAAGCTCGTCGATTGTTAACTAACCTAACCTAAATCAATTGTATCTCAATAGAGACGAAGATGCAAATTGGAAACAGAATATGGTTGATCGAGGTGTTTACAGGAATTATGACCTGTCATTGGTTGGGTTAAGCGCACGCTTTATGTAATACAACATTTCCCATTCCACCTTTTTCACCTAACCTAACCTAACCTCCAGTCTCCTCGGAGATCGACGTCTTTCATGTTAGTGAAAGTACGTTCAGGAGGCAAACACTATTGACTTTAGAAAGTATCTTGTCTTCCTAATGTCGAACCATCTCTAATGCGTTCCTGGTACTTTGTTGTATTTTTATAATATTTTACCTACCTTTGTTGTATTTAAACATTTTCCTGTTTGTAATGTCTATTGAGTTGATTTGATTTGATTTGATTTAACCTAACCTAAACATTCTTCCCTCATATAGACAGAAAGGATTGACTGCCACACTGTTATATCCTGACATAACTCGAGCCTCTTTTACATTCACACATCGTGACATGCACGCTCGTCGATTGTTAACTAACCTAACCTAACCTAACCTAACCATTCTTCCTTCATCCATTCGTTCCATATGTCCAAACCATCTTGGTGACCCTTTCTTAACTTTATCACAGTTATGTAACTAAGTTCTTTCAAATGGTGACTTTGGCAGTGAAAATTATAAAAAAAATCGTAAAAAGTAATAATAGATATTTAAAAGTTACTAACTATCTCATCGTCTCCCGGAGGAATAGACAGAGAGGATTGACCGCCACACTGTTATATCCTGACATAACTCGAGTCTCTTCTTCATTCACACATCGTGACATGCACGCTCGTCGATTATTCCGACTTAGAATGTGGCCGCCTTTTAGTAATTGATTAATTTGGTCATGCCATGTTTTCCTCGGTCGTCCTCGGCTTCTTTTTCCACTCACGCTGCTTGTGCACAACTTTTTAACGGGTTTTCTGGAACAGGTCTCACAAAACCACATTGTTTCCTGTCTTCCCCTTGGAATCTTTCTGTTACTGCACACAGTACAGTCTTTGGAACCTTTGTCCAGTTTCGCAATGAAGTGGAGCTTGTACTCTAATTGCTCATCTGCATGACGTATCACGCCAAGTTCCCGCCATTTTCGGTTATGTGAATTTGCAAGGATTATTTTATAGTAAAATAAAAACGGGAAACAGTCAAAATCTTATTAAAACGTGAATTAAATGTTTTTTTAACGAATAATCACAAGAAATAACGACACGTGTCAAGTTGTGGGCGCTAATATACCGCGCGCACAAGTCTTATCTTGTCGGCCGTCAGCCGACAACTGAGTTGTAGCGTACATATAGCGATGTCGGCTGGCATTCGACAAATGAGTGGTAAGGGTTAAGAAACAATAAACGTACAATATTTTTATAAACGTATAATCTATCGCCATTTTATTGTCACGTGAACTCTACACCAGACCAAAGACTGTGTGACAATTATGTTGCCATCGCCGGGAATCGAACCCGGGACCTTCATAGCTCTTACCACTCTGTCACGAACGCAACGAACCACAACTTTTTGTTTAACTTCTTATTTTGTTTTATCTTTGAACGTGTATAAAGAAAGGTGATCAAGATCGCTTGAATTTTAGATCAAGGTGATATGTGGCTCAATTCCTAATACGAAACGCATTATTTTTTAAATGAATATAAAAAAGATATTGAAAAAAGTGTTGGGGCAGACAACAACGTGAATAGTGCACTTAAAGTTGTCATCGCAAACAAAAACATATGCAAAAAAGCTAAAATGGCAGTGCACAATGGTGTTCTTGGTCCGACCCTTGTGTATGGAAGCGAAGCATGGAACTGGCAAAGAAGGATGAAAGTAGATTAAATGCAGTAGAAATGATAAATCTTAGATGAATGTGTAGATATTCTGTGTATGATAGAGTGTCGAATGAAAATATAAGAAGTGAATGCGGTGCGAATGCTGGTGTTATGAACAAAATAAGATGTTTTGGCCATATCTATCGGAGAACCAACGACCGATGGAGGAGACGGGTTCTGGAGTGGAGACCGCGTACAGGATTCCTCAGAGTTGGACGTCCCCCTGCCCACTGGACCGACGATCTGAAGAGGATTGCTGGACATGGATGGATGGGAGCGGCAATGGATAGGGGGCGGTGGCGTGCTTTGGGAGAGGCCTACGTTCAGCAGTGGATGACAGACGGCTGATGATGATGATGATGATAGAGTGTCGAATGAAAAAGTAAGAAGTGAATGCGGTGCGAATGATGGTGTTATGACCAAAATAATGAAAGGATCATTATGATGGTTTGAATAAATGGAATGAATGAATGAAGGAAGAATGTTAAAAAAAATAATGAGTTAACGATGTAAATAAAACTAGAAATAGAGAAAGACTGAGGAAAACGTGGCACGATCAAATTAATCAAATATTGAATGTCAGCCACATGAGGAGTCAGAGAAATCGACGTGTCGTCTTCCTCTATTTCTAGTTCCGTTTACATCATTAACTTATACTTTTTTTAGTATTATTTCTACATTCGTTCTTTCCATGTATCCAAACCATCTTAATCACCCTTTAATTAACACTTTAATTCGGATAGTTTGCATACAGTTCTTCAATATTCATTCAACACTGTCATACATGGTTTTCTGTGTATCAAACATTTGATAATGCCTGAGCAAGGCGAATTATGTCATTCCCATTAAATACAATAAAACTTCTTGAAAACAGCACAAAAAGAGTCGGAGAAATCGACGTGCGTGCATGACACGATGTATGAATGTTAAGGAGTTAAGAGAAGTATGTCAAAAAATAACAATGTGCGCATTTCATTTTTTTGTCAATCCCTTCGGAAGACGGCGTGATGGTTAGTTAATTAGTTAGTTCTTGAAAACAGGCGTTTTCATTCGTTTTATTGTTTAATATGGAGTTTTACATCATTGTTCAAGAAACAATAAATTGAAAAGAACACCATAGATAAAATGCGAATGGAAATGTGACAGTTATCTCTTGTTATAAGGTGTTCACAAATTCGCTTAGCTGCATTAAATAAGTACCATATATCTCGAATGTATCAATAATTAATACGAATGAAAATGTCAGTTTTCTAGAAGTTTTATTATATTTTATGGGAATGACATGTTTTGCACTTCTAAGGCATTATCAAATGTGACGAAACTTCAACTCGTTGCAGTTTATATACACTAGTAAATGGAGCAGAATATGGTAATTAACGAAAATTGATCTGACTTTATACATTTTTACCAAAGAATTATTTGGGTAGGTCCAGAAATATTGGAAAGTGTTTCTTGGAACAACATTCCCCATTCCGCCCTTCTTACGACCACCACGTCTGACAAATTTTTGGAAGTTGTATATATGCCAGAATGCTGCGCCTATCTTCACATTTTTTTAGTTCACTCTACACTAGCGTCATCTATTAAGATTGGGAAGCATTAAGCAGAAAATCTTTATTAATGCACTGTGAAAGGCTCTGCAAATCATACAGTACTAGATTACGCCTGGAGATGTCTCTCCAATTTTTACACAACATTTTGAATGTATACAAATTCTTGTAGATAAATACTGGATTTTACCCATTGCGGATAAATTATTTTTTATAAGGATTAATTGTATCTCAATGGGCGGAATGGGGAATGTTGTTAAACATACAGCGATCGCTCAACCCAACCGATGACAGGTCATAAGTCCTGTAAGCGCCTCGGCCACCATATTCTGTTCCCAGAAAACAATTTACATCTTCGTCTCTATTGAGATACAATTAATCCTTAATAATAATCAATAAACAACTTACGTTTTACTGCCCATCTCGTTCGTTTATCCACAGCGTTCAATGTCTCGGTTAGCTCTGCTTTGCACAACGAACTACCATTACTCCTGGATGCAGTTAGCGCTAATCCGTAGAAAATTGACTGCGTTTCATATTTCGAACCTCCATCCGAACCGACCACAGCCGCGGCGGCAAAGAGCGCGAAAACAAACGCCAAACGCTTAGCTGTCATTTTCGCTTCTTGTTTGCAAATGGCCGAAATACTTTTGTTTATCTTACTAAAATATACATTTTGTTTCACTTTTCAATTCAGCACTGGATTGTTCTACTTTTTAAAAGAAAGCAATTTCGTAAAATAATGTGAGAATATGGTTTCAATGCACTTTTTTTAATACAACTTTCTTTAAAGTGTTTAAATTAGCACTGGTGAATCAAGACACTTCACAATAATTCACGTTTGTGTTCAACACGGCTTATCCTTTATAGCATCTTAAAAGGTTTTAGCAGAAAATGATTTACAAAACAATATTATTATTATTACATATAATTTATATAAAATGTATACATTAAATACATATTTATTCAACCCTTATGTATGAAAATGAAGCTTGGAACTTGTAGAAGTAGGATAAATGCCGTTAAAATGAAATCACTGAGATTAATGTGCAGAAAAACGATGTATGATAGAATATCAAATGATGAAATAAGAAATAAATGTAAAACAGATGATTGCTTCCTAAGTAAAATAATAAAAAAATTATGTTTAAACATATGAAACGAATTGAAGAGAGAATAATGGTTAGGTAATATTTATATACAATCATTGTGAATGGAAAAAAAACCGAGGACGGCCAACGAAAACTTGGCATGGCGACCACATTCGATATAGGAAAAAAATGACGAGCGTACGTGCTACAATGTATGAATGTAAAAGAAACTCGAAAGGTTTGTTAGGATTAAGCAGTGTGGTTGTCAATCCTCTCTGCCTACCCTCGTAAGGGAATTGTGATGGTTAGTTTAAACAATTTCCAGAAGCAAGAGTTAACATTAGACAAGTTTCCCAATTCTAATACAATAATGAACAGAATCAAAAGGACAAAGCAGCGAGGCTGTTCGTCCTCTCTGCCTACCTCTCCGGGGAAACGGGGTGATGGTTAGTTAGAAAATTATAAATATTTCATAAAAATCAGCATTTTACATGCAATTAGGAAATTTATAAATATACCACAGTATTTTTTTAAGATAATCAAATGATTTAACTGAAATCTCTTGATGGAAGTTCATTTTCAATAATAATTAAATAAAAAGATGGGGTTTTTTAAACTACATTTGTCTTTATTTCGACAGCGACTGGTTTCGCCTAGCGCGCTGGCATCGACAGACCAGTCTGTGTTCAACATGATTTCAACTTTTAAATATTGTTACTTTTTCGCCAATTATTATTTAAAAAAAACACAATTGAACACCAACCTTCGTTTGTGTATTGCAAAATTTTATGTTATATAAATATTATTTTAACACTTTTATAAAACGCACGACATCTAACACATATATTTTTTCTCTCGTTTATCAAACTTCTCTAAACTGTACTTGGTTACTTTTTACGTGAATCAAATGCTACAATACAATTGTACAAAACGCAATTAAACACCAGCCCTTAATTGTGTATTGTACAATTTGGTGTAATACCTAAATATAAATATTATTTTAAAACTATTATAATACGCATGAAATCTAACACATATATTATTTCTCTCGTAAATCAAACTGCTTTACACTGTTGTTTTAATTGTACAATACGCAATTGAACACCAGCCTACAATTGTGTATTGTACAATTTGGTGTAAATTAAATATTATTTTAGCACTATAGTAAAACGCTCGAAATCTAACACATATATTATTTCTCTCGTTAATAAAACTGCTGTACACTGTTGTTTTAATTGTACAATAAGCAATAAAACCAGCATTCATTTGTTTATTGCACTATTTGGTGTAATATAAATATTATAAAAACACTATTATTAAACGCAAGTAATCTAACACATATATTATTTCCCTCGTTAATCAAACTTCTCTTAACTGTATTTGGTTACTTTTTCGATAATTAAATTATTGTGTATTGTACAATTTGGTATTATTGAACACCAGCCTTCATTTGTTTATTGCACTATTTGGTGTAATATATATATAAATATTATTTTAACACTTTTATTAAACGCTAAAAATCTAACACATATATTATTTCCCTCGTTAATTAAACTTCACTAAACTGTATTTGGTTACTTTTTCAATAATTAAATGCCACAATTGTACAAAACACAATTGAACACCAGCCTTCAATTGTGTATTGTACAATTTACGCGTAATTATTATATAATATATAATATTATTTTTAACACTCCTATTATAAAACGCACGAAATCTAACACATACTCGTATGTTATTTCTCTCGTTAATCAAACTTCTCTTAACAGTATTTGGTTACTTTTTACGTGAGTTTAATACTACAATTGTACAAAACACAATTGAACACCAGCTTCCAATTGTGTATTGTACAATTTGGTGTAATGTAAATATTATTTTAACACTATTATAAAACGCATAAAATCTAACACATCTGTTATTTCTCGCGTTAATAAAACTGTTTATAACTGTATTTAATTACTTTATCTGTCATTAAAAAAAACACTGCGAAATTATCGTGCGGCTTGTTACTGTTTTGCTTAACGGCGTCTTCGAGGTGAGCAGAGAAGGCGGCCACGAAACCAACAATCGTGAGACGAGAGTATGTTTTAGAATGCGTGTTGAACGCCCGAGACCCGAAGAAGAAATAATGATGAGAAATGGAACCCAGTGGTCGGCTTAAAAAATTGCTACTCAATGAATTTCGGTAGTGACGACACAGCCTATTATCATGCGCCCAACACTAGATTGACCGCGATATTCATTTATATAAAAGTTTATTACACTTTGGTATTGAAAAATATCAACATTTCGAATGTATACAACTTCTTGTAGACAAATACTGGATTTTACCCATTGCGATTTTTATATATTCTGATTTTGAAAAATTGGTTTGGTTCATGTGGTTCTCCTGTAAATTTGGAGATATTTCGTGTATAAGTGAATTGTTTTGGTCAATTTAACTGTTGCCGCACTTTATAATAGTTAATTGTGATACGTAATAATACGTTTGTACTGTTTTGCTGTGTTAAAATTATATTAGTTTTATCGTTTTTATAAAAAAATTTGACAGGTGTAAAAATAAATTTTTCATTTGTTCCAATGACAATTTGAATAATTTCTTCAATATTATTTTTAAGTTCTTGCTGGTTAAGTGCCTAATTATAGCTAATTTAAAAAACAGTGGATACGTGTAACATAAATTAAATAAACACAAAAGTCCGGATCGTCCATGTCAACATGTGCAACATCGAAAAAAACATTATGTGTTAAATTAAAAAACGGTGGATTCGTGGAACATAAATTAAATAGACAATATGTGCACCATCTAAAAAGAACATTTTGTGTTAAATTTATTTTATTTTGTTATTTTATTTTATATCGTTGTATTTTATATTATTTGATTTAGATTTATTTTGTGGGTATTGGACGATCGAAGTGTGCGCGGGAGATGCCTATTGGTGGCGATAAGGTTCGCAACCCATCACACCGCGTCTCCCGCGGGGCGAAAAGAGAAGGATGGAGTGCCGCATCAGTAAAAGTGTGACAGTCCATTCTTTCTGCCTACCCTTTCGGGGAGACGGCGTGATGGTTAGTTAGTTAGTTAGCTAGTTATCACACTTTGGAATTGAAAAATAACAATAAAGAAACAATATATTTTAATTTAAAATTTACCTGGACTAATTACTTTAAGATAATTAGTAATTATTATTTTTTTAACAGTAATAATACATAATAATTATAAGTGATAATATGAGATCTGTTCAATTAATTCGCGAACTGATTTTTTTTTCATTTTTCCAAAATTTAGGGTACATCAATCCTATCCCCTTCAAAATGCTCCCCATCTGTAGCAATGCACTTGTCTCACCTCCGTTTCCATTGTTTAAAACATTCCTGGAAGTTTTCAAGAGTCACGCTGTTCAGCTGCTTTGTCGTTTCACATTTAATCGTCTACACGTAGTCCTAGTGCCTTCCACGCATAACCTTTTTACATTTCGGGAATAAAAAGAAGTAGCCAGGGGCTAAATCTGGTGAACATGGAGGGTGATCAATCACAGAGATCGCATTACTGGTCAGAAACTGGCGGCTAATCAGTGATGAATGTGAAGGCGCATTGTCATGATTTTCTCAACTTCAAATGTTCTGTTTAAATCGTGTACACAGACGAGTTTCCAAAATTTAGTTCATCGGCAATTATCCGAACAGTTCATCGATGATTGGAAAGCATAACAGACCGAACACGATCAATGTTTTTATCAACACAGGAAGTCGACGGACGTCCTGAATTTGCATCGTCCTTGATTGCTCCCATCGCTCACTAAAACCCTTGAGTGGAGAGGGATATTGAAAGAAGGATTGGGGCAGGAAAAAGAGTGAATGGTGCACTTAAAGTTGTCATCGCAAACAAAAGCCTATTCAAAAAAGCTGAAATGGCACTGCACAATGGTGTTCTTGTACCGACCCTTATGTATGGAAGCGAATAATAGAACTGGCAAAAGAAAATAGAATAAATTCACTAGAAATGAGATCTCTGAGATGAATGTGTATGATAGTTTCGAATGAAAATATATAAAATTAATACGGTGTGAATGATGGTGTTATGACCAAAATAATGAGAGGATAATTAATATGTTTTGGACACATGTAAAGAATTGTTAATAAAGTATATGTTAACGCTGTAAATGGAACTATAAATAGGGGATGATTGTAGTTTACAACAGAGAAGGGGTATGTTATAGGGCGCAGCGTCGCCCTTTCGTCAGCCTCGCTCATGCACTTCCTAGGTCTGTTCCCTATCCATCCGGTATTTACATTTAATATATATAAATCGCAAGGGGATGCCCAGACCGACATTTAATCTAATATATATTTTTTCCCCTTCTATGTCCCGCTCACTTATGTAAACTTACACTATGTTTCTTATAGCTAACATTTAGTGAACTTAACATAGGTATCACAGTAAAGACAAACTTTTTGATGATGACTGTTGTATATGGCCGAGCCATAGAGGGCTTCCTCACTCACTAGAGGGCACTCTTGCACTCCCTAGGCCCGTCCCCCGTCCATACGGGACTCACATTAAAAAATATATATATGTATATTTGCAACCAAGGGGGACCCAGACCACATTTAAGCTAAGCTACTCTCCCTCGATGTCCCGCCGCACATACATAGCAATACAACAGCAAAAGAAAATACACAATTGATACATACATAACATGTGTTTATGTATATATACATGATATACATGATTATATACATGATTATACAAAAAAAACGAACTGCTTCATATGACAAATTTTATTTTATTTGTTTCATTAATCCTTAAAAATGATAACAAATAATACAAGCATTTGTATACATTCAAAATGTTGTAAAAAAAACTGGTCCAAGTTAAAATAGCATAAAAATTGGAGAGACATCTCCAGGCGTTATCTAGCAATGTATGTTAATGGCAGTAGCCTTTCACATTGCGTTAATAAAGATCTTCTGCTTAATGCTTAATCCAATCTTAATAGATGGCGCTAGTGTAAATTGAACTAAAAAATGTGAAGTGTAGTCCACTATTGTAGCATATATACATCTTCCAAAAATTTGTCAGACGTGGTGGTCGTAAGAAGGGCGGAATGGGGAATGTTATTGTATATATTTTTTTCTTCTTTATTTATACAACAGGTCGTTTGAACCCAATTACTGTATACATTTTTTAGCTATTATATTGATTCTCGTGACATGTCGTAGGTAGCCAATCTATCGCCATTTTATTGTCACGTGAATTCTACACCAGACCAAAGACAGCGTGACAATCACACTGCCATCGCCGGGAATCGAATCCGGGACCTTCGGTATGGAAGTCAGAGCTCTTACCACTCTGCCACGAAGGTCGTCAAATAAAGTATTACATAAAGCGTGCGCTTAACCCAACCAATGCAGGTCATAAGTCCTGTAAACGCCTCGACCGCCATATTCTGTTTCCAATTTGCATCTTCGTCTCTATTGAGATACAATTAATCCTTAAAAATGATAACCCGCAATGGGTAAAATCCAGTATTCTTCTACAAGTGTTTGTATACATTCAAAATGTTCTTTTATTTGGTTCCATAATTGAATATATAAAATTCCGTTTTGTGTTAACCGCCGAGTGTCGGGTGAGCAGGTCTCCATCTTCGCCCGTTACATTTGCGGTACGGTTCGTGGGATCCATCTGGCGCTCGAAGGTTAACGCCACATCCGCCCAGGTTAAAAGTGAAATGAGTATATTAGATACAAATTTTGTACACCGGACAAACCGGCATTCCAATATTTGGTCAGATCTGGAATACGTTTGCGGCCATACCAGAATTCAAGCACACCGCACTCCGAGATAAATTATAATTCTAGAAAATAAACGTTATCAACTAATTAAGGTGTTTTACATCATTGTTCATGAAATGAGTTGTTAAGTTAAAAGTATAATTTATTGTTTCTTGAACAATGATGTAAAACTCTACATATGTCTTCTAGAAGTTTTATTTTTGAATGACATGTTTCACCTGTCTAAGGCATTATCATATGTTGACAGTCGTTATCAAGTCATTCATATGAAATATAATAAAACTTCTAGCAAACAGATGTTTCATTCATATCAATTATTTAATATGGAGTTTTACATAATTATTCAGGAAACAATTAATTATGCTTTTAATTTAAAAACTAATTATTATATATC